>JAGFNX010000135.1:0-56536 GCA_017657125.1 Scopulariopsis brevicaulis
GTTGGGGGGGGGGGGGGGGGGGGGGGGGGGGGTGAGCCAGTATCTTTGCAATTTCATTGGTGAAGATACGAGACTTCGTAGCCAGTCGCGTACAAAGTACTTTTCAGAATTTGGTTTCTTGGAATGACGCTCGAAGAACATTTGACTCTGATTTTTAGGGGGTCTCTGTCTGCGGGAAGTGGGTAAGAAATTGTTAGCGGGGTGTACTTTGCTGAATCTAAAAGGTGAGAAAGTATCTTGTGGTATGCAGGTTAAGTGCGTTGCTGTGGAGCTTTTGCTTGTGGGTCTGTGCATTGTTTGTCAGTTCCTGTTGTGTCAAGCAAAAAATTGGAAATCCATTAACCGCACACTCTTCTGTATGTCGCGGATCTTCACGTCACTGAATACTGAATCCGTCGGCGTGGATATCAGTCCAACTTTTGAACACGTACATTGCAATGGAGCCCGTATTTCGCAGCCAAGAAGTCTCACCGGAAGATTCAACCCCAGCAGCACTCACGGCAGAGACACGACTACATCGCCGCGCCTAAGGGGCTGAGACGCCTTATACTAGCTAGCAGAGCGGCGGATCGCACGTGACATAATAGCTAGTCTCAGCTGCTCACAGATTCCTTGCTGTACTGACTCTGTCGTGCGTCTCCGCCTAGGTATCCGCCCCTAAATTTAACAGTTTGATTCCAAAGCGTTTGTAGGGTAGTGTTGCATTCAATCTCAACCTCTGTATGCTATATATATACGGTATCAAAGATGATTCTATATTATAAGCCGAATTAGGAATATATCCACTCATGGCTCTATGATCGTGCTTTCCTGGATGTCAGTCCATAGCCAATTTTTTTTAAACCCGCTACTCGCTTATGGTTTCCTGCTTGTCTCTTCTACCTCGAGGCGGACAGCAGATAAATGATTGACCCAAACCTTCCACCTTAACAAAGCCTAGATCACGAAACAGCATGGCAGCTCTGACCATACCTACTTCTTGGCCGCTTATTGCCTAAGTGGTGCCTTCCGTCGTCACGGTGGTTTGTCTCTCAGGATCTATGTTGACAAGGAATGGACAACGGCGGCTGATGCTAACTCGAGTTCTGCCTCGACTACTTAGCTCTTTGTCATTGCCGGCTACCGAATAGCCTTCACCCTCTACATGCCTATCCTGGGCCATTTCTAGCTAAGCTATCAGACATCTACGCGGGATGGCACGCCGTCAAGATAAACAAGCATTTGATCACGGACAAGAATCATCGCAAGTTTGGTGAACACTCTATTGCAGTCTTCTTGTACTTCTTCTTCCATTTAGTTATATAACCGCCACAAATTGTTCAATGTTGATCAGGCCCCGTGTTTAGACATGCGCCGAACCGACTGGTCTTCAACTCGGTCGCAGCTTTGCAAGATTCGTGTCCTTGAAACCACGCATGAGCATCGATGGAGGACCTTTTAACCTAATATGTAATCGCCAATACCTAGACATCTATCTCAACCCTAGGATCACCAAAGCCCATTATTACGTGCACTCGCGCATGGGTTAGGTTTGCTGTATAAGCAACGTCTTTCTTATCGTTATCGTACTTCCCTCTACTAAGATGCACGTAAACTAGTAAGCAGTTTGGTTATACGGACGATTGCGTTTCTCTCCTTCCTTGGAGCGTTCCTATGTTACCTACTACCTGGTCTACTTGTAGTCGCGTATTAGATCCGAAAATCTGCTATCCTCGCAGCAGAACACCTTGTTGCCGCGGGTGCACCTGCCGGTGCCAGACTGGCTCTCGAAGCCGCCACCCCTCTGCGACCTGAATAGCGTTACCTTACCCTCGTGGCACTGGCTGTTGCAATCGCCTCTGCTGCTGCGTTACTAGCAGACCTCTAGAGCCGTCTTCTTCTTATAGCAGATGGGCAGTGAGTAGTCCTGTGTCGCCGAATGTTAGCATGAATTAGATCACTTAGTCGAGGAGATAGACATTAGGTATGTACCTATACTATAGTCCGACCTGTCCTAGCTGACCATAGTGTAACCGCCTTTACAGCTAATCATTTCATGTTCCACATACTCTTTGAACCTGTAGCAGTCTTTATGCATCTCGGACGTGGCTAGATCGGAAGTCTGCTCTATCGCGACGGCTTCCGTAGCGTCGTTGTTAGCCTCCTCTTTAATCTTCTATTAACTACGACACCGAGTGTGCCGAAGACTTCTCCTCCGTCACCAAGAGCTGCAGCGCCTAGGGTTACAGCTAGTCGACACCTCCTCCCTACGCCGAAACTGTAGAGCCTATAGGCACGGAGTCCTCGACCCTAATGGCAGAGCTAACCCCGTGCGCCACCCCGTATACGGTTGCTAAGGGCGACACCTACAGACTATCGCGGCGGCATAGAATGTCTCGCACTTCACCATCATCGAGGAGAACCGCCTGGACTTGTTCTGCCACTTACTAGACGCCGGCAAGGAGATTTGCTTGCTGCCGTAGTGCCGTACGCACTTCCTCCTAATTGACGATAACTGCAGGACGATAGAGAGAGAGTATAACGTGACGAGGGTGCAGCTAACCTTATGGAATAGCTAATTCGACTGTTAGTGCCTGTTTATCGAGCGATGGCGGTGGACTACCGTGTGTGTTGGGTATGTCGAGCGTATCATCGTAGACTCGTGGTTAAACGCGATGGGGACCTTTCTACTAACACGTATTGCTTAGCCTACCAGGTGGTGCTCTAGAACTCGAGCCGCTGCCAGAGCCGACTGCGGCCCCGGCTCCGCTAAACGCGCAGCCTAACTCGAACGAGCGGTGTGCTTCTTGGTATACCGTACGTCCCTAGAAATAGGGATTCCCTATACTATTGTCTGCGAGATGCATGCTAACCGTATCTCGTCGGCAGGTCGAAGAGGGAGACTACTGCGACAAGATTTCTAATGATGCGAGCCTGGCTACGAACGACTTCTACTTCCTTAACCAAGGCCTTGACGAGAGCTGCTCTAACCTTAAGCTAGGCACTGCGTACTGCGTCAAGCCCGTAGGCGATATCACTACGTACCTAGGGTACTAAGTCGACGGCCCGTCTACGAGCTTCAAGCGCCCGCCTACCTCGACTATCTCCGTGCCTATACCTATGGAGACTCTACACCCGCGCGCCTAGGACGATTAACTTATGCGAGACGTATGTTAACGCCTT
The DNA here is from genome assembly GCA_017657125.1 of Scopulariopsis brevicaulis. NCBI lineage: Eukaryota > Fungi > Ascomycota > Sordariomycetes > Microascales > Microascaceae > Scopulariopsis > Scopulariopsis brevicaulis. The sequence continues at coordinate 3,163 of JAGFNX010000135.1, forward strand.
TGACACGCTGGCCGAGGAGGAGATATCCTAGCCGTGGCACGATGAGATGAATAAGTATACGACTTATGCTAGCACTTACAGGGTTACCTTTGCTAATATAAGGGAGTAGAACCTAAGTCTCCTGGAGGAGGATAAGGATTGCAAGTTTAACCTAGACTATAGCTACTACGTTGTTAAGGGCAAACGAGGTTCGTCTTAGCTTTCCTATCTATTTTATTTTCTTTTCTTTTCCGTTACGGAGTGTATTAGTGTTACTAATAAATAGCACTAGCTATTACTACTTTAGCGCCGCCGCCGCCGTCTTCGACGACGACGACGACGACGACGACTAGTGACACTAGCTCGACGACCTTGGTCGAGGTTCCGCAGAATACTTAGCCCGGTACTATCGAGGACTATAAGAAGTTCTACCTTGTTAGGGAAGACGACGGGGCGTGTAAAGGCATTATCGCAATGTACGGCTTTGACCGTGACGACTTTTACGAGTGGAACCCCGAGGTGGGCGGCGACTGCACGACCCTATGGCTAGGATATTATGTCTGCGTTAGAGTCTAAATATTTCTTGGGATTAGCTTCGATATAATATGGCTTTCTTCTAGTCGTTTCTTTTTTCTTTCCTTAGGAAGAAAAAAAAGAGCAAAATTCAAATTTCGCATTACTAGACCCACGTCCTATAGAGGCATGCGCAGGTCCGGGTCCTCTGGCACACCCGGAGGCCTCTCGTACAAGTCGCAGCCGCGCGACATGTCCTCGAAATGAAGCTGATTATAGAGGGTTGTGAGAAGGTCGATGATGCAGTACGTCCAGCCCGGGAAGTACCGCGTACAGCCCTCGACCGGCTCGTACCCGTCCATACCCTCGCCTTCAGGCTTGCAGTTCGCATCAATGACGGCGCAGACAACGGAAGGCGGCATCTCCGTCTTCTTCTCGGCATCGCCCTGTTCCAGCTCGCGGTCCCATTTCTCGCGCTTTAGCAGCGTGTCGAGGCAGGCCTGGTCCACATACACGTAGTAGTTGAACCTGGGCATCTTCTCGGCGAACGTGTTTGCCGACCCAGGCCCTCCCTGCTCGGTCCGGCGGTGTGTCTCGGCCCAGTCGGCGAAAAGGGATTTTACGTAGGGCTTTGACGCGCCGTCGAGCTCCGGGCCCTCGACGACCTGGATGTCGAGGTATTTCTCGAGGAGGGACTGCTGGCCGTAGAAGTTGAGCGTGGAGATGGTCTGGTCCTTGATGTACTGGACGTAGCGGAGCCAGGCCTCGTCGTCCGAGTAGGTGCAGCGGTAGATGCGGAAGCCCCATTTGTGGTAGCCCGTCCACTGCATGCTCTGGATCATGTGGCCGAGCTCGTGGTCGCGCCTGTTGATGACATTAAGCCGCTCGAGCTCCTCTAGTGTCCGTCCTCGGTTCTCGCTCATGTTTTCTTCTGCCTTTGCTTTTTCGAATGGTAGATGGAGCGGATAGGGTTTTCTCTATTGTTGTATTTATTATGTGGAGAGAGGATATATAAAGATAGAAGGGAAAGAAGGCGGGAAAGATGCCAAGGTGAGAGGATAGGTTATTTTAGGGTAGGACTTGGCCCGGAGCTTATGTCAAATTATTAGTTAATCATTGATATGATTGATGATAGTACTATCTAAAGAGGGGTAGACCGATGTTCCTTGTCTTGGTGGAATACCCGAGGCCCCCGATATTGGAGAATAGGTGCAGGCCCCACTATAATTAGGACATGCGGTACATACCCAATTGTTAGTGCAGAACCGTAGGTGGTCCAGCCAGGGGTCGCCGTTGTGAGGGCTCTCGATACCTTTGTTAATAGGTATACAACAGCCAAAGCTTGCGGCAAAAGAAGATATACATATTCGAAAGCCAGGAGGAAGAGTATTAGCGCCAGTCTCAGGTCTTTAATTGCATAATTATTTATGCCGGGAGAGCTTAGGAGAAGCATGGCTATATGGATTAGGTCCTCGGGCGCCCCCGCCCCGGCCACCGTGTATAGTAGGTTCCGCTCCCGCTTCTACATTTAGGCGGCTCGAGATGTCGCACGCCGCTGTGGTCCCCACCGCGACAAGGAGAATTCTATATAACAAGCGGAGACCGGGATGAGCCGAAAAGGACGAAGGCCTTGTTGCCAGTTTGATTCCTAGCCGTTCATCTGCCAGCTGAGGTGTTCGTCGTATATAGGTATGATAGGCAGTGAAGCAACGTAGGGCCGATGTAAAGGCTAAGAATTAGGGTATCGATTGACGCTTACTTGCACCTAGGTAAGCAATCCTGACTTAATTCTCCCGAGTATTCATAGCAGCTAGTGCCTATAGTCTTCCATTAAGAAATAAGTTACAAGCCGTGCAGAGCGTGGGCCTTCAACATGCCGCCCACGCTACCCAAACCGCATGTCAATCCTTCTCAGTCTCTCCTTGCTTAAGCTGTGCCTTCACTTCCGGTCAAATGCCACACGGAGCTAGCCATCAAATATGTTGACTCTAGGCCAAGGGATGTCCTAGTGACGAGGAGGTTTCTCCCCGAAAGCATCAACACAAGCTTCAAGGTGGAGTCTGGTTAGCACGAGCTTGTCGCATTCAGTCACCCCACGGCGCCGTGATAGGAAAAGGGCTTATATTAGGAAAATATGACGATGTAGAGGGATTGTTACTGGTATTTGGGAGCGTGGTAAAGAAGCCTCCAAGAGGAAACGAGCTATGAGCCGGAGATTCGGATGTCACGATGCATGACGTAACCATCACCTGCTAGAAACCTCGCAGCTCAACTCGCACCTTCCCGAACCTAACTTGCAACCTACCCTCAGCAACGACCTACAAATCCACGTCGCCCCTTCCTCTTCAGCTCAATCCTTTCCCTTACTCTTTTCTTCTTCTCCAGCTCAATTTCCCGAATTCATATATCTAAATCTAACAACCATAATGCCCTCCCTATCCTAGATCCCTACCATCCCCGCCCACTACGCTACCTCCCGCCTCGCCCCCTCCGCAACCCCCGTCTTTCCGCCTTCCGCCGCCCTTAACCGTAAGATAAGCCTCTACCACGGCTCTATAACGTCCCTCTCGACCGCCGTAATCGTCAACGCAGCTAACACCTCGCTCCTCGGCGGCGGCGGCATCGACGGCGCCATCCACGCTGCCGCGGGGCCGGGCCTTAAGCAGGAGTACGCGAAGCTTAATAGGTGCCGTACTAGCGACGCTAAGATCATAGCCGCGTATAACCTCCTGTATAGTAAGGTAATCTACGCCGTAGGGCCGAAGTACGTCGAAGTAGGGCCGTGGAGGGCGGAGAAGGCGCTCGTAGGGTGTTATCGGAGGAGCCTAGAGCTGGCGGCCGGGGAGGGGTGTCCTAGCGTTACGTTTAGCGCGATTAGGACCGGGGTGTATAGGTATCTGGCGAAGGACGCGGCGAGGGTTGCGCTAAGGACTACGAGGGAGTTCTTAGAGGGGGGGGCAGCGGGGCTTAGAGAAGAGGGTTGTTTTCGTGACGTTTAAGGAGAAGGACGATGCGGCGTACCGGGAAACTATTCCGTGAGTTGGTCCCGTTGTTATGGATGGCTTGGGTAGATAATATGCTAACGACTCTAGACTCTTCTTCCCCCCGGCTAAGGAGTAAAGGTGGTGCTTCTTACATGGGGCACTGGCGAGTGGGATACAGGGGAATGGGCAAATTCCTACGGCCATGGCTTGTTGTCGGCATAGTCGCGGAGACAAGAACTAATAGACGAAGAGGCCTGGCTCACTGCCCAGACTTTGATGCCTACCAGCCGTCACTCCGAGAGTCTCGCAGGTAGTCCATACACTCAGCGGTGAGCTCGCTCAAGTCACCCTGACACCGATTCAATACAAAAGTTCGATCTAAAACTATATAAGCACTATGACCGGATATACGTCGCGATATAGGAGGTTAAGGTAATAATATCCCTCCTAGATAACCCTATTGGGGAGTATAGCAAGTTCTATAGCGGACTAGAGAACGTAAAGGGTCTTGTTAACAGCGTCTATATCCGCCTAAGGGCGGTAGGCCACGCCGTCGCCCTGAACTACCTTAACGCCCTGATCGTCGAGCGTCTCCGCTTTCCTATAACCGTCCTCTGCTAGGAGAAATAAGAAGCCCTCTTCTACGCGCGCTCCTACCGCGCGGCGCCAGACTTATGGACGGCTAAAACGCTCGCGCTAGAGCGGCGTATACTAAAGACCTTCTTCGAGATATACGCGTAGGGGACGCTAGAGGGCATTATTTCCGGCTTTATGGTAGAGAGCCATAGGGCGTAGGGGTACTACGTCGGGCGCCTCCCAGGACGGCGGCCGCCAAGGGGCTTAGGGTCGGGGAGGTCGGGGCTGCCGACGAAGCCGGTACAGGCTTGAGATGGCGAGGGAGCTGCGTTCTTAGGATATGGGTTATGGGAGCGCCTTAAGCCCGTAGGCGCCTACTGTTACGGATTGAACCGTCACAGGCGAGGATAGGCGCCTGCAGGGCGGGGAACCACGGCAGAATGCAGGAGGCACATAACTAAGGATAGCACGACTACAGGCGTAGACGAATCGCCCGTATCGCCCTAGGACGACTATTTATTAGAGGAAGGAGCAATAGAGGCGATAATAAAGGAGTCGCCCGTAGTCGCCTAATAAAGGATTATAGGTCTATATAAACTATAGTTATTACTAGATACTTAGATTCTTCTACTCTCTAGGAGTTAAACTAATTATAGCTTTATCTATTAATTAAAGATTACCTTAAAGCATCTTAAGACTTATAGTCTACTAGTAATTAGGAATATCGCTCGAGACTTCTAGTCTCTTAGATCGGATACGACTATCGATAATCCTATTAGTACTGCCTATAAACGACCTTTAGCTTATAACGTTTAGAACGCTCAGCATAAGCTATTATAAGACTAACACGCCTTCTGGGAAGATGTGTTTGTAATAGTTTGGAATACTTATTATAAGCTATTATAAGACTAATATGCCTCCTGCGAAGACGTGCTTGCAATATAAGAACCCTTGTCGCCCCCAGGTTTATATGCGGTTTGGCATTCGTTCTGCTAGGAAACCCGAGAAGTAGCAGATAGGCCGATACTTAGTGTCGGTTCTTAGTCGGCCCGAGGGCCTCTAGTGGCTTTGTCGCCTTTACCGAAACGGTGTGGCTGTCCCTTGAAGATTGAATTACCAGCCTCTTGTAAATCAGGATCTTTTCCTATGCGCAGTGATGTAAGACCGAATAGTTATATTATCTGAAGGTATCGCAATTATAACCTATCTCTTGCATACAACTTCAGCAACACACCATGCTGCAATGTTTAAAGACGCTCGTTACCGACTAGCCAATCTTCCGTAAGGCCAGGCACGGTCAGCTCAAGATTAGCTGAAAAGACGGCGTCGATTCGTCCAAGGTCAAAATTGGGGTTAAAATCGTTGAATATCCCCGCTTCTCCTCTAAAATCCTGAAAGGAGGTGAGGTCAACGGTATATGGCCGGCCTTCCGCGGATGATAGGGGCTGAGTGGTCGCGCTTTCCGCGGGACCCATGTCAGCGTGGGCTGAGAAATGACCTGCCTCGTCGGGTTCTCGGTCAGGGCCCTCCGAGCCATGGATGACGTTATCTCTAGCGCTGTCTACAGGCCTACCAAGCTTGTTTCTCTCCAACGTGACTCGGTCAACCTCCTGCATAGTATCTGTGGCCAACTTGGCAAAAGCCCGTGCCGACAAAAAGCTCTTGCTAAGTTCGTCCAAGACTTCACAGCTGCTGTGGAACAAGACATATGCGCGCTTGCGGTTGTGTGGAAGCAGACTGTTGCGGAGGGTTTGGTATGCGATAGAGGCTGCCATGGAAACAGAGTAGGGAAGGATTGGCCAGTAGGTGATGGTCGACTTGAACTCCTCGGACGCAATTGATACCAAACTTGTGGCGCAGAACCATTGTAGTTCAGAGCTCGGTGTCCGGTTGCCCTCCTTTCGGCCTGTTGGCCTGCTTCTGAGGATGACCACAGATAAGTAGAACATTTCGAGCGATGCTGCAGAGTCCGGTCGTTAGTGGGGAAAGACCTAGAAAGTAGACCAGAGAGAAAGAAGACATACCGAGAAGTCCGTTCCCAATAGTCAACGCCTTAGTCTCCTCGACAAAATCCTCAAACGTCTGGCCGTCATTGCAGAACACCTGAGCGGGGATCGTAGCATGGGGCCGATACATAAATATTGTTTCATCCAGAAACTGAGCAATGCGAATCATCAACTTAAATGACGGCGTCTGCGATTCGAAAGAATCCATTACTCGTTTGTCCATGTCTTGTTTGTGAATCAGAATGGGCCTCCCGTTAGTCGCCGCGTTAAGCCTGTCCAGGACCCAGACACACCAGAAGAGCCGACGCGACTTCTCCCCTCCTACGCTGTTTTGAGGCCAGCCAACGTGGAGTCCCAATGTCTGCGAGTGGTGCACAGCTTGGGAGCAGAAGTACGTCGACAGGTCGCTGCCGCCAGGCTTGTCCACGTACATGGCCATCAAGGCACATACCTGGAGGAGAACTATCTTGTCGCTGATGAAGCCCAGGTTCAAAGACTGATTGACCGCTTCTGCGATGCTGGCCCGGAAGTCGATGGGCGACAGCACTCTCTCGGTGAATGGCAGCTTCAAATGCTTTTGTATGGAAGGGTCCAGAGACGCAACAAGGCAGATGCACTGCTTCAACGCCACAGATTCCACGATGCCTAGCTCTTCAATCGCATCACCCTGCAGGATGGGAAAGATTGGGTCAATTTTGGCGAAGAACAAGCCTGAAAGTAATTCAAACTCGTACGATGGTGGCAATGTCGAGATGCATTCCTGGCGTAGTGACGGCATGAAAGCCTGGATAGTAGGGAGACTTGATGAGAGCGAAGTCGTGGAACGAGGGATGGTGCTTTGATCATGATCATTCAAGGCGCCTGACTGCGAGTCGTTTGCTTTCTGGCCTAGCCAGACGCCAACATAATCGTGCCTGGACACATTGCGGTTGCCACTGAGTCTTTCGGCTTGGGAGTTGGCAAGAAAAGATGCTTCTGGGCTTAGATCACCCACGAATCTGAGATACGCATCGTTCGAGGCATTGTGTAGCTCTGGCTGTCGGCCTGGCGATAATTCGGGTTGTCCATGTGATGCCACTTCCTCTGCTGGAATGTTCATGACTATTGATCCTGGTGGTCCGTTGAATTCTGTTTGCTGATTCACTCCTTCGACTTGAGTCTCTGCCTGGTCCTGCACTCGAGAGTCCCGAGTCCCTGGCGGCGGGGAGTTGGATGTAGCTTCTGAAGCTCCAGATGTCCTCATGCCTATATGATTGCAACGTCGCTGAGTGTATCAGAATGAATATTCAACAACCAAAATCCATGGATTTTGCTTACATGGCGCTTTTTACACTGCTCGCAAGACCTGCCAGTCCTCTTGCGTTTTGACCCCACCCCTCCAACGTTATCCGCCACGAACCGGAACATGGTTCCAGTACAGGTGCCATTACTCAGGACGATGCGCCCAAGCTTGGCAGCATAGTATCGAAATTGGTTATATGAGAGTCGCTTCTGTTGAATCTTGGATCGTGATCACTGGAGAGGGGCCGTGTGGGAGGAATGAATTTTAAGAAGGACGCACCCGGACGTAGAAAAGACATGAGGTTGCCACGTGACGCGACCAGAGCGATCTAGGTTAGCCAACTCCGGCGGTGCCATCCACGGTTATCACGAATAATCCTTAGGTAAGCTCTAGCCAAACCATGATTCCATTAAATATCCGTAGCTGTTACTTGGAGCGTTTACATAATAAGTGCGAAAGATTGGCGTTGGTAGCCATGGTTTTCTGTCAATTCATGACTCTATACGCGAGAGTAACTCTGGAAAAAAAGGTTTAGAAAGGAATGAATAGCAAAATATTCCTGTTGCCACAGCGCTATGGTACAACTTGCCGGCTTGCAACAAATTACAGTCCCTGTAACGAGCTATCTGTGTTGCTCTCCTGCACCTACGAAGGCCACGTGTTTCCAGTCCCGTAACAGGCACTTTTACCTCTAACGCGACACATCCACGTGAGCGGCCACTCCTTTCCCCTGTTCCAAGCTTTTGTCGGTCTTCTCCAAATCCTCAGACATCTGCGAGTCGAAGACGTGTGTTCGCCACTGACGCACTGGAATACCCTCAGTGAAGAACAGCGAAATCTCAGAGTTTGTCCGTCCCGTGGTCTCTCCAACGCAGAACCAAGTCCAGATGAGGGCGATGCCAGTCGTTCCGGCATACACGAAGCCGACCATGGGACCGAGACCGCCATCATAGTACATGTAGGGCGCCGTGAAGGAGACAAGCCAGGTCGCAAAGTAGAAGACGACGATGGAGGTGGACATGATCTTGCTCTGGTTGATGCCGACGGCCATCTCACGTGCTATGGTGTAAGCCAAGGGTCCAGGGCCAAAGTTGAATCCTTGGGGTAGGTCAGCGAAAGCTACCAAGGTCAAGATCTAGGGGCGCCTTACCAACAACAAACATGTACGAAAAGACGACAATAACATATTGCGAAGCCGTCGTCAGAGTATTTTGCGTTCCAATGCCTCCAATCACGATAAAAGCGACAAGCATCATGAAGTTAGTGACCAACAGATTTGTTCGTCGTCGGACCTTGTTTCCGGTAATCACGGACACTCCCACCGCAAAGATCTGCAGGATATTGGTGATCAGCTGGATAAGAAACGGATCCTTGATGCCAATCTCTTGCGCAAAGACAACGCCGTAGACGTAGAAGAACAGCACACCGCAGATCTGCTGACTGAACATGGCGCCGGCTGAGAAAATCACCTTGCGTCGCTCAATGGGATTGACGACTAGCGACTTCCAGGACGACTCTTCAGCATGCTGCTCCTCAGCGCGCTTTGTCTCCTCGAGCATCTGTATATCATGCGTCGGGTCGTACTCGCTTCGGCTTCGGTTGATCTTTCGGAGGGCGTTTTCGGTGTCGTTCTGGCGACCCTTGATAAAGTACCAGACAGGGCTTTCCGGAATGAAAGGTAGACCGATGAACATCATCAGCGGGAGAACAATAAGGCCGCCCATGGGGAGTTTGTAGGAGAGTGAGCTCTTGATGGTTTCGCTGCCCTGGGAAATGCCCGCGGCGATGAGTTGCGACCAGGACTGGAGGACTACAACAGTTAGTTCACACTATTCCATTCCACGCAAAGTCCAAACCGCTTACATTGAAACATCATCAAAGTCGGTCCTCGAATCTCGGTGGGCGCAATCTCTCCCATGTAGAGAAGCGTCGTAACAGTGAACTGTCCAACGCCAAGACCAATCAAGATCCTGCCAACTACAATCACAATCTCATGGTTCGTGTCAGCCACCTGCGCAACACCGCCGAAGAGGATGAAGAACGAAGCAACCCAGAACACGGCCTTGCGTCCCCACCGATCATTAATGGGCGAGGCAAGTATTGCACCAAACAGATCACCGATGTAGATCGACGAAGCCGTGAGCGATTGGAACGACGAGGGCAGCGCCAGTTTACCGTCCTCGTCGTGATGTGTACCGTAGTCGTTTTTGAACTCTTGCATCGCGAGAACACCATTGTAGTAGGTATTGTCATAGCCGTAGCAGAGCGCGCCGATGGCTGCGATGGAGCAGTAGATGAGAGCCCATTTGTTGGTTTTCCAGTCGAACTTGAACGAGTCGAAGAAACCCATATTGGAGGGCTTGCGGATTGATAATATGCAAATTAAACAAGACTGCAGGAGACGAGATCTAATGCAGACAGAAATCTGGGGAAGTATAGGGAATATATCTGGGGAAGAATGTGCCTATTGCCAATCCTCGTGAACTGATTGCACTCTCGTAGATTTTCTTAAAACGGAAAGTCCGTCAGGCGGGAATTATCCGAAAGGGGAAAAGGGCGTGGAGAAAGCTGGGGTACGTTTGTGGGGCGGCACCATGACTCGCTACATGAAGCAGGAGTGGCCACCTAGTCCAGGACTCCAGACTGACCTGGCCTTAGTCTGAAACCAGAAGAATTATGACTAGGGGTACCGGAACAGCAGAGCTTGAATATTTATCGAATTAAGAATAGAGCTTCCCGTGGGTATGGAGTTGCTCAAAGGCTACTTCGACTCTTCTGCCGTCAAGGTATCGGCAAACATCTAGATTCTCTGCAGATTGACGTACACAAATATGGAATCTCGTTTAAGGTGACGCGTAGTACGTGGATTGGTGACGCATGTTACGACTGCTGACGACATACCTGTCTAAGTAGTGTAACTGTATCCCCTAAAGAAACACTTCTTAATCTACTTGCGTTTCCCTTTTATTGATCGAGTGGAGGTAGAAATATATTAGCGCCAGAACGAGCTGGGCGGGCTGGCTGAGCGGAGGTTCTGAAACAGGAAATCTGGCCATATGCGGAGATTCCCTTTCGCTCCTCTCCTCCAACTTTTCCGTTTGTGTTCTATACGCCCTAGATCCGCATTTGGATGCCCCAGAGAGAGGCGCCGGATTCCAGATCATTCAAAGGCGTGCGCTTTGTATGGCCGATTGCGAACGAGTCTTGGATAATATGAAGTGTGCTACGCAAGGCTCGTCGTCCGACATCCAGGCCATGGAATCCAGTTGCATACTTGTAGTTGTTTTCAGGGTACAAACTCGATAAGGGGGGGCCGCTGTTTTCTTATAGAACCTACATGTTGACAATCAGCTGCGAGGACACGTACAACTATCGATTCTTTGAAGATAAGCCAGGTTACCATGATTTGAACATCTTTCAGACCAGGGTACGCATAGCATCGGGTATGATTTTAAGAAGCCTACTATTGTTAGCGTCTCGGACGTGTGACTCGGATACTTGTATGGGAGGCGTAAATTATCTTGAGGAATCACGAGGTTTATGTTAGTTGCTAGGTGGTATGTAGTAGTCGTGCTATTTACACCGCTCGGCATTGCTACTTGTATCGCTCTCTCACTTACGGGCCCGATGGCAAAAAAACTGCGCTTCCGGCTCCATCTCCATTGACCTTCTTGTTCCCTTCTGGATACTTGTCCATCATCATCCTGAAGAGCTTCAAATCCTCCAAAGCATCCTGGGCGGTGGTTTTGATCTCCTTGCCATTAACCACACACTCGTACCACTCTCTGAGCTCAGCCGTGTAGGAATCTTCATATGACGTCTGTAGGCTTCGATGGCACTTTTCCTCGTGCTCGTTGAGCTCATCTATCTCGACAGTAATACCAAGGCCCTTGATAAAGGGCGTGTCGTAGCAGATTGAAACGCTCTTCGTCTCCCCAAAGACGGCAACCTGCGAGTCGAAGCGGGGCACTTGGTCGATTCCCGTCTCATAGATGCAAGTGAATTGATCTTGAGCACCTGTTCGATTCTTGTATTCGAACATGGTCGTATACCATCGAGCATTGTCAGTGGAAGCTAGGACCCTCTCTGGCAGGCCACCAAGTATTTCTCTCATCAAGCTGAGGCCATGGCTGCCCAGGTTGGCAAGCAGGCAACAGTAGTCCATCTGCTCAGGGCTGAGATCCTCAAATGGTGTTCCCCAGGCTTGTTCAAGCAACGCCGACAGGCGCGCTAATCGATCTTGCGAAGCCTCGTCAGGGATGTCGTCGTGATACTTCTGGGGTTCGGCGCCCGACTGCCCGATGAAGTAGACATTAGGACCGATAATGTCCCGGACACGGGCGTACTTGATGCTGCCAATGGACGCAACTTCGCGTTTGAAGGCTTGCAGGCTAGGCGCATAACGCCGCATGTAGCCGACAAAGACACGCGCTCCGTTTGGCGCCGACGCTTCCGCCTCGATGATCTCTTGCGCCGATTGCAGGCTCAGTGTGATGGGCTTTTCGACCATGACATGCTTGCCGGCTCGTAGTGCGGCGATAGTATATGGCGCGTGGTACTCGTCCGAAGTCAAGACGACCACGACATCTATGCTGGCATCGTCGAAGATGTCGGCGGGGTTGGTCGTGGCTCCAGGGACGCCAAACTTGGTGGCACAGAAACTGGCTGTCTTTTGGGAGACGTCGCAAATGGTGATAACCTTGTACAGGCTTGACAAGAATAGGAAGGTTGGGAGGTGAACGATTTGGGCGACGTCGCCGCTCCCGATGATGCCGACGCGGAGAACTTTAGGTGACATGATGAATAGGTGAAAGTGGAGTTGTTAGACAAAGATGCTCGGAAGGGTCCCTCTCTTGGATCAAGCTCTAATATGCCTGCCCAGTTTCCATCCTGAAAATTCGATCAAGCGGAACTTCCGGCTTTAGAAAGCCCCTCTCTTGACCTTCAGGGCGTTTTGTCTCTGGGCCTGAGAATCCGGAATCCGAAATCCGTGGTCCTGGGGGATTTAGGGTCTCCAGGTCAGGGGATAGTATGAGGAGGCGGGATATGCCGTTATAGGAAAGCCCTTTCTGGGGTTTAAAAAGTGCGGGGAGTTACGCATGGGGAAGCGGAATTACCCAAAATAGAAGTCCCGTTCTCCATCTTTAGCGTGCTTAATCTAGGGTTCTGGGTTCTGATACTGGGAAGCGGAATTTCCTGTAATAGGAAGTTCCCCTTAGGAGGTTCAATTTCAGCCCTAGAGATGCGGGGGACAGAGGAGCTGAAGGTTAACTGGCAGGAAATCTCTTTCACGGACCTTCTCTTTTTCTACCTACTACAAAGAAGCTGGTGTCCATCGATACTTTGTCAAGTCGCTCGGCTTTAACTAGAAAGCCCAAGTCTTCATTCTCTCGGCAAAGCATCTGCCTCTTTTACTTTCGACCTCTGTCCGTTTCTCCTTTTATCATGACGCCGATCGGTGTTGCTCTTGTTGGTGGTGGTAAGCCCCTGTTTCTAATTACTCTCGATGGAGGGTGCACTGACTCAGCACCTCAGGGATTTGGGCTAGAGAGGAGCATGCCGTGAGTTGCGAAAACAAGTCTAGCCTGTCTCTCTTACTGATGACCTTAAACTAGCCTGCCATTGAAGCTTGTGATGAGCTCGTTCTTCGGGCCGTCTTTTCGCGGTCAGCCATATCTGCTCAATCAATTTCCGACGTCATCTCCAGTCCTGTTGATATCTACTCCGATGATTCCGGTAAGGCGTTCGATGGTCTCTTGAATAGGTCAGACATTGAGGCCGTCGTCATCTCGTATGTTATACCAGCTTAGCGTTCTGGATGGACCGCTTATGGTTTCTAGGCTACCCATTGCCAGTCAACCTCCCTACATCAAGGCGGCGCTATTGGCTGGAAAGCATGTATTTTCGGAAAAGCCAGTGGCCGAGAATACCAATGCGGCTCTTGACCTGATCAAATGGTACCGGTCTGAGATCAAAGGACCGACTTGGACGGTCGCTGAAAACTGGCGCTTCCTGAAGAGTTATGACTTCGCCGCTGAACAGATCAAGACGCTAGGTAAAATCACTGGGTTCCAGGGACGCCAACATGACATTGTTCCACTGAACTGGAAATTCAACCGTGAGTTCGTTGAGAATTCTTTTGTATTGAGCATGATCTAACGAGGACTTTAAGTCACCGAGTGGCGAAGAAACCCAACACACCAAGGCGGCTACCTTTTAGACGGCGGTGTTCACTACATGGCAGGTCTTCGACTCCTCCTTGACGCACAGCCTGGAAACAAGATTGCCACACTCGCGGCTTTCACCAACCAGATACAAGATTACTTGCCTCCAGTCGATACCGCTGATGTCATCATGAGGACGGAATCTGGCATCAACGGCGTCTTCCAGATGTCCAGAGGTACTAGCTTACGAGCAGATGAATGGACCGCGGCCTGTGAAAAGGGCTGGATCAAGGTTGAGAATGAGAAAGTGACAATCTCGAGGGAAGGACAGATAGAAGTCACTACGATTTCCAATGAACGGACCGGAGTACCCCCTGAGATTCGAGCCTGGGCTACTAGTCTGCGCGCCGGAAAGTCACGCTCAGAACAGGAGCCCGAGGCGGCGCTCGCCGATCTTGAGCTGGTAAGACACACATCCAAAAATATACTGGGATGCTTTTATACTGACAAAGGATGGTTCCAGATTGAACTCATGCTGAAAAGCGGGCAGCAGCAAGGAGAGCGTGTTGCTTGCCAGCTTCAGTCTTACAGCTACACACCATCTACACAGCTGTAACCGAATCAGCTACGGTGTTTTTATAGCTAGGAGTTGCGTACTTTGTATTCTATGACATCTTTCAGAGGTGTTATAGTGCAAGATTCAAACAGCCACACTGAAATGTAGATATCTTCGGTCAGACTAATTAGTTCTAGACCGCCGCTAAGCTGAACTATAGTAAGCACGCCTTATAGATGCTTCCGAGCTATACTCTATTCACCGGTATTTACTTAAGCAACACCTTATCAGTCGCTAGTTCCTAAACGCAAGTAAGGCACGTCATTCTTAGGGATAGTGTAGTCTTATATTAACCGCAAGGGCCAGTGCCTTAGAGATCGTTATAACGGTAACGGGCGACGATATGCCGTTAACTTGTTGACGTAGCGTATAGAGGCATATCTACTTATACTATAGAGCTATCTACGTAAAGATCTAGTCGTCTGGCCGGTCTCGTAGGATATAGCGGCAAGCACTTAGGGGACAGCAGCGGTTATTAGTGCGTCATCGGTAACAGCGAGGCTGACCTATTATCGTAACATCTACGCTATATAGTCTCATAGGTATGAAGATATCGTCTTCGGATGCCTGTTGCGAAGTAAGTTAGGCTGCACAAATAGTAGACTATGCGTGTAAGTACGTATCTAAGAGCGCGAGTACGCTTCTGGTAGTCGAACTTAGTATAAGTAAGACTATGATACTGTTCTTAGATTAACTACTAAAGAGTAAGGAAAGGGAAAGGTAATTAGATATATAGTAGTGACCGTAGTTTAAATAGACTATGGCTTCCTCTTTTGACGTCCTGGATCGCGGGCTCCTCGCGATCCCTTTGTTGCTCTGGATCGTAGGATCATTAAGATTCTCAGATCTAGGTAGACTCGTTAGATCATCGCGATCTAACGATCCTTCTCTGATTAGTCCTTTGTCGGGCGTGTCTTTGTTATTCTGCCGTGCGCACCCGCCTTTCCTTTGTCCAGAAGTAGCCGAGGCGGCCCAGGCCGTTATATAGCAGCGATCTAGTTGATGTAAATAAGTGTATCCTAGGTTAAAAGTACTAGGTATTTGTAGTAAAAGGAACGGAGAAGTTTCTAACGCACCTCCTTGCTTTTATTAAGAGATATAATTAGTTTAGTTGCGTATCCTGCTGCTATTAGCTTGTTTTTATAGTTGGATAGAATTTAAAGGATATTTCGAGATTAATCTCTCTGAAACCAGTTATTGTAATAGTGATTTTACGTTCAACCTCTTTAAAAATATCCTCTAAGCAGGCCTAAGCAATAGCGTGACCATGATATTTCGAAAGAAGCAGGCCATCCTTATACCCTCCTAGATCAACGCTAAGCCGCCGCTAAATGCAATTTAAAAGCCCTTCGATATCGCGCTGCTGCAGGCAAGACACCGATAGGGTATATGAAACGTTAGCATATATAAACGTGCCGCCGGCTGCGGTTCCTAGGAGGTGAATTATAGGAGCGGCATAGCCAAGAAATTGCATCCCCTGCGGCGTTCGTCTTAAGGCAAATACGCAATCGGTAGTCGACGGAGGAAGAGCTAAAGTATAATCGAAATATATACCATTAAAAAGAGGTAAAAATGGCCTTTGAAATTGTCGTCGCGTGATATAAGGCAGCTTCCGAAAGTTTTGCACGCGTCGTAGATCGGATTCTTTGATTAGGGAATGCTTGTACAGTCGAAAGCTCGCGCGCTACCCGTTGGCTATAACTGTAGCGGACTAGTAGCAGCAGAAACCTAAAGACAATGATGAGAGATGTAGGTAGGCTAGCCATGGTCTCGCTATAAGGTTTTACTGTGAATATGTTTCGATGCGTAGGTGTCGCGGAGGATGCGCAGCGAGAATGTTGTTTCTGCGATATAAAGCAATGAGTGGCGGGCAGTTTTATAGTCAATCGTCAAGGCGTAGCGATTATGTGGTCCCGAGCCTTGCTGTGAGAGCTTTGTTCGAATTCTATCACGTAGTATAAGTCTTCGACGAAGCCCTCTGCATCACTGGAGAAAACCAGGTCGATAGCAGGCCGGGGTTCGACTGGAAGCGGATGTGGAAGTCGCACTCTCGAATCATCCACCCAGCAGGGACCAGGTTATAGCGACAGCATTAAATTGCAACGCGGTTTCCCTTGACTCTCGTCGTCTCACAAAACCAGCGAGCTGCTTGCCCCTCTATAACGTAGAAAGCCAAAGGCCTAAGTTGACTTAATCTGCCGAGATTCAGGACAGAGGAGTTTTTCCCAGCCGCTCTGTTGGTCGAGCAGAAGCCAGGATACTGACTGGCCAGAATACAGGAAGCCCTGAAACCTGGGAAGCTACAAATTTGGATGGTATGATATTATGTCAGCGATTCCGTTTCTCAAAACGGGAAGCCTTAAGGGTGGAACATTTTAAGGTAACGGCAGATTTTAGGCCGAATTTTCCCCGTGGGATCAAGGACTGCCATTTGTAGGGTCCCTCCAATTTTGGAAGCTTTTGGCGGCAAACAAAGGAGTAATCAGAAAACGGCATGCTCGACTCCTACACGCGAAATCCACCGTGAAGTCCTACGTGGCTGCCGCGGGTGCCGTTTTTGGCTGGTTGGAGGGTGCATTTTTTGGCACCCCGAATCACGTTGACCAAGTACCTGTATTGGGCGTTTGAAGTACAACGCTGCGTATACAGTACGGATGCCCGACGCCGCGAGCGCGGCCAACTCGACGGCCGGGATCTGAGAGACTGGCAATCGAGGAGGCCCCCAATAGTAATAGAAGAAATATAAATTTTATAGACTGATAAAAAATTCTCTCTAGAAAACTCTGCTATATTTAGAGGTAAAAGAAGCAGAAGAAAAGGAGAAGACAGCATCTTTTTCCGCCTTCATCCGCATCACTTATCGCACCGACAGCCAGCTCACTATAATCTCAAGCAGGGTGCGAGCACCTCTCCGTCCGCTACCTCAATTAACTAATCTCATAAGCCCACCGAAACGAATCCGCTTTACGGGAGCGGATCGAGTGGCGCTCGGCCCACTAATCACAAGGATGTGGAGTTCGCCTCCCTGATGAGGGCTGTGGAGTCCTATTTAAGACGGCGGCTTGTTCCGCCACTTCCGCCAGCCTCCACAGCTCCCTTTATCCATTTCTCGGCGGACTGACCGCGCAATCAGCCCACTTCTACTGCGGGGAGCCATCAATGGAGTCCCCATCCAAGCGGCGGAGAGCCGTACTCGCTTGCAACTATTGTCGCAGAAGGTGAGTGAAGGGCGATAAGCTTTTTCCCCAAAGGTCCGTAGGGTCTCGGGAACTCCAAACGCTGTGTTATGCCACCTAGCTTAGGCGGCAATGCCGCCTAGATATCTATCTATCTCATTACGTTTCTGTCGCTGCCGTGTGACCCGAGTCATTGATTGTTGACGTTATCCGATAGGAAGCGCAAGTGTGACGGGAAGCAACCAACTTGCACCTTATGCGAAGAATCCAACAACTCAGAATGCGAATATCGAGATTCAGAAGCGGCCGGCGGGTAAGTCGTCGAAAATATCTCCGTCGAATGGAATACTTAGGTGACTAGTAGCGCGTCCAATAGTGGCGCCTCTGTGCCGGCCAACCATGTCGCCGCGATCCTAGACAGACTCGATGCTCTCGAACGCTCTTTCGCAGGACTCACAGGCGTGCTGAAAGACCAGAACCGACAGTATCAAGCAGTATCACGGTCCGGTACGACAGCGTTACCTGAACTTGGCATCTCCCCTGGCCCGTTCATCAACTCCGTAATTTTCGAGCCCCTGGCAACACCTGCAAGCCAGACAATGCAGTCCGTGCTCAATGCGCAGGCCGACAGTACCATGGCTATCCCACTTTCTCACTCTACTACTACCAGCAACCTACTACAGTCCGGTCCCGTCAAGGCATTTCTTGGCGAATACTCTCCAAATATCTTCCTACATATTGAGACCTGCCGGCCAGTTCCATACCCCCTGTCACTTAACCTAGCTACCCCAGGCCAAACGCAATTACCCGTACTATTTCGCGAGGAAACCGATATCTTGATCCGAGTATTCTTTGAGTCCGTTAACCGGCTGCACCCTGTTCTGGACCAGGCCCTGTTTTACGCCCTGTATGCCGATGCATTAGACAAGGGTCTTTACCCAAACCTCCACTCGGCGCTGATATTGGTTGTGCTGGCCTTGGCTAGTGCAGCCAACGATACGCCGGAGCCAAGGTCATCATCGTGGATGCCCGGGGTTCGTTTCTTCACCCCTGCCCTTGACATCCTCCTAAGAGAAGGACTGCAGTCCGTCGGAACCAATCAAGTTCTTTCCCAGGCTCTGTACCTTGCAGCGTTGTATTATGGCTACTTGGCTAGGCCATTACAAGCCTGGCGACTTGTACACATGGCATCCACGGAAGTGCAACATTACTGGTCTCGGTAAGGTCGTTGCGTTGTTTACAGAAAATATGACCGTGTCTAACAAGCATATCTGGTGAGAGCGAATAGGCAACCTAGCGTCTCAGAGAATTTTCAAGTCAATTCCCAACATCAATCCATCGTTCGGCTATCGTGGGCCATTTTCGTCCTTGAATGGTAAGTATGGCATGGAATTGTTTATCTTGACCGTATATGTCCTAACCGTCGCCGTCACAGCGATATAATTGCAGAGCATCACCTTCCGAGGAGTGGTATTGAGCAAGTGGTCGAGAGGTTGCCATTTCCTTCTTGCCGTGAACCTCCTGAACTAGAAATGCTACGTTGGCTAGCAGACCTCTCGGCCCGCCGGCTCCTCAATCGAATACATTACGTGTTATATGACGGCATCAACGCGCATTCTGGCAGACAAAATGCACCGGGAGACTCTCCGGAAGCCGGAAGAGACCCTCAAGTGTCTCTGCAAGGTATTTCGCAGGAGCTCAATCACCAACTCCACGCTTGGTTTGACCTATTGCCCCAGTCAATCCAGCCTGACTTGGATAATCCCAATGCGAGCGTGGACGACGCCATCGCGGTCATGCGATATCATGCAGCAGGAGACATCATATTCAGACCCTTTTTGCATCAGATTTGCGCAATGCCACCAGGAGAAAGCGCCCCCGATCCGGTTCTCGAGAACGCCAAGAGGTGCTTGTATCACTGCCGCGGATATCTTTCGGCCGTCGAATACGCATTACAATATCCAACTGCTTCACTAGAAATATTTCTACACTCGTGAGTTTTGTTCCATCTCCCCGGTGTCAAACTATGTGCATGCCAAATAGCTAACACGAACGTGTATATTAGAGCCCTCGCAGCCACCCTTCTCCTCACCGTGGCATCTTCTTCTCCTGCACTTGCGTCCGACTTAAATGAGATCGGGGAATTTCACAATCGCGCTATCGCAGTTTTTGACAGATGGGCATTTTCAGACTCGAGCATCGAGGCTATGCTCTCTATTCTGCGAACTGTGCGAACTAAGTTCATTGGCCGATCTCTAGCTTTGGCTTAGGTAGTTAAGGCTATAGGACAAATGTCTAAAGCGCTATTCAACAAGAACGTCCAGTTGCTGAAGAATGTCCCGTGAGCTCGTTCCGACGAAACACCTATAGACACCTCCGTCAAACCTCCATCCAAACTCGGTCAACCCCCCCCCAGGGTTGAACCACGCAAAGGCTTCCTTGTCGAGCACAATCTCAATGGTTTTGGATTCAGCAGCGGATACTTCGACCTTCTGAAATCCTGCCAGAGATCGGGGCGCGGCTGGTTGGCCAGATTGCTTGATGACAGGTGAAGGTGAGACGTAAACTTGGATGACTTCGCTTCCGCCAACGTTTCCGGTATTCGTTGACAGTCGCCTTCACGGTGGCGCCATGAGCGCCACCGGCGCACACGGAGCCCTCAAGTACAATATCCGTGATGCTGAAGGAGGTGTAGGACAACCCGAAGCCGAAAGGCCATAGTGGCTCGATGCCTGTAGCATCAAACCAGCGATACCCGACTAAAACGCCTTCACCGTACAGAACCTGGTCGTTCTCCGCGTCCCCGGGAAACCACTCGTGGGATCCGTGGTCTTCCAACCGCTTTGGGAACGTCACTGGAAGCTTCCCGGAAGGGTTTGTCACCCCAAATATTACGTCAGCCAAAGCATTACCGCATTCCTGTCCTTGATACCACGCATGCACGATCGCAGCAGCATCCCCAGCCCAGGGCATAGCGATCGCGCATGCGGACTGGGTGACAACCGTCACGTTCTTATTCACCGCACACACTGCAGCGACTAGTGCGTCGGTTCCAGGTGGAAGTGACAAGGAAGTTCGGTCAGAACCCTCCCGCTCCGTATCGTTGTTGTGGCCCACAACCAGGACAACAGCATCGGCATCCTTAGCCGCCACGACAGCGTTCCTGAACATGGCCTGCTCGTCGTGTCTGAAGAGCATCCCGACGCGCACACCGGAAATCTTATGGAAGAGCGTGTTGTCGTGCGGTTTGGTTGGAGGAGGGACAACAATATTGTCCACTCTGAGCCTGTACGCCTTGCCCGCCTCGAGACCCTTGGATGCGAAGCACTCTGCGCTGCCGCAGTTCATGAAGTTACCACTGATCTCAATCCAGTCCATGTTGTCGATAAGCAATTCGTCATCGATGAAGAGCCGGGCCTTTCCAGTGTTTGACAAACTGAAATCATAAATTCCCGTGACACTTGGTCTCAGGACACCACTCGCTTGATAGCAGTACTGCTTCCCGTGCAGGCTTTCCGGGACATCCCCATCGCTCATGAAATAGACGAGAGAATTGTGCCAGTAGGAGGTTGCCACTTTGTCACCTTCAAAACAATGCCCTTCGAAAAAGTCTACCTGCAATCCCGCCGAGCCGCTGTCCGGTCTTGTCAAGCAGTTGCCGATCAGAGGCGGTTGTAGATGTGTGAAGATGCCACGCTCGTAGAGTATTTCAACGTCGGGATTGCGTTTTTTTGCTGCCTGGGATATCGAGCTATACGGGTCGGTAGTATAGTATGGGTTGACGATCGCGCTTCCGGTGCCGCCGAGGGTAGGGTATTTCGCATTAGGCCCTATGATCGCAAGGTTCTGAAACCGACGTGGTTGAAGCGGAAGAATCCCATTGTTCTTTAAAAGAACGATCCCGTTTGAGGCTGCCTCATGCGCTGTTTGCCGAGCCTGTGGCGTATCTGTCTCGGCTTCGCGAGATGTACAGGAAGTCAACGCGGGTGATTGACTTTCCTTCGTTCCATTCGCGCAACTGTTGTTCTCAGTTGTTCCAAGGCATTGAGACCTGTCGAGCAGTTGAAGGAGCCTCACAACGGACGGGTCGACATCTTCAGTCGAAGACACGTCCCCCCGTTGAACTGCCTCCTTCAATGCCTTTCCGTAACGAAGGGGAGGGCCCGGCATTTCGAGATCCGTTGTGGCACGGATGCTTCCCACCGTGGAGTTTAGCCCCCCCCAATCACTCATCACTAGGCCGTCATACCCCCACTCGGTGCGGAGGATGTCGTGGATAAGAAATCGGCTGGTATCGGCATGCTCGCCGTTGATCTTAGGATAGGCGGCCATCGCCGTCCACGGATCAGCTTTCAGTGCCATGTGGAATGGCTTCAGGTAGACCTCGCGTAACGTCCTCTCATCGATAGTTTCGTTCATGTTGAACCTTCGGGTCTCCATGTCGTTGGCCACAAAGTGTTTCATGCAGGCGCCTACGCCCTCACTTTGGACGCCTTGAATGTAGGCTATGGCCATAGTTCCTGTTAGATAGGGATCCTCGCCAAAGTTTTCGAAGTTGCGTCCACCAAGGGGTGATCGGCTGAGATTCATGGTAGGGCCAAGCAACACATGAGCACCCTTGCTCCTCGCTTCGGTACCCAAGATATTCCCGACTTGTCGGACCAGATCTGGGTCAAACGTCGCCGCGAG
The DNA here is from genome assembly GCA_017657125.1 of Scopulariopsis brevicaulis. Classification (NCBI taxonomy): domain Eukaryota; kingdom Fungi; phylum Ascomycota; class Sordariomycetes; order Microascales; family Microascaceae; genus Scopulariopsis; species Scopulariopsis brevicaulis. The sequence continues at coordinate 25,148 of JAGFNX010000135.1, forward strand.
GGACATCCCACAAGGGATAAAGGTGGTATGGGTTCCATCCGTCCATCGCGAGCCCCGCACTCCGGCTGGCCCGTCACTCGTCTTAAGGCTGCGAATGCCGAGTCGAGGTATTTCATGTGTTTCCCACATGTTCTTTCCCGAAAGTAGCGTGCATTTTTCTTCGAGACTCAAAGACTCCAAGATCTGGGCCACTTTGCCGCGGGCGGCTTTCGGGTCAGTTGGGTTGGCCATGTCGTGGGAAAAGCTTGAATGCAATTAATGAATAATGAATAGAAGTGACTTCGAAAGTAATGTACACATTTCAACACGTGCGAGGGACGGTTGCATCCTGCGTTTAATACTTTCTTGGATGCTTAATAGTTTCTACAAGAGATAACAAACCCACAGCTGTCCTTATCATAGATACATGGCGATACGGAGCTGGATATCGTCGGGGCGGAAGAGGGCGGATCACACTAGATTGCAGGTTATTGCGGCGGGGCGCTATTGCAGGCTTTGGTTAAACACCACCCCCCCACCTCTGCGCCAAAATAAATAAATAAAATATCAAGAAGGGTGGGAGGCGGACCGCCAATGCCGCCTAGGAGTCCTAGTCTCCACGTCGAGTCTCCACGCCTGGGCGGCCTGGGCGGCCTGGGCAGCTACAAATTAAGAACCATCCATTGTGGGGGGTTACATGGACGAACTGACCTACAGTAATTGCTCCTTTTACGAGACCCACACATCGGCCGATGAATTCTGTTCAGGCGGTCAGATACGACCCGCATCTTCCTCACCGCCTAGCAAGAATGGAAGACCTATCTGACCGATGGTTATCGAGCCAATCTGGTGTTTAGTAGGATGGAGAATCTCGGTGTTGCTTACCTCCTGGCCAATTTCACGAGCTTCTGGACCGCCACTGCTCCGACTTACTGACACTAACGACGCTGCTTTAAGATTATATTGGAGGAAAGTGGCTTTCGTATCCTACATGTGCCCAGCAGGATCACACTAATTAGCGGAGCGGGCTGACTCGGAAGCGAGCCTCGGCCCTTGTGGTGAGCACCCACCTTTAGGAGTAGCTGTTCGTAGCTGCTCTTGGGATGCAACAATCGCTAGGATTATAACTCAGACTTCAACAACTTGGAATTGAACACTATGGACATGATTCCGTCTGCCAGTAAGTGGCTGCTCTGCACCCGATGATGACTTTGCTCGTGCCATGAGAGTGTAACTGCCGGCGGGGAGATGTAACTTGGCCCGCCACATTTGCCAACTAATACCAACTCTGGTCGCCACCTCGGCTGGGAGCCATGTAATCCCTTGGTCCAACGTGACCTGCACTTCAACTACCGGCTCATGACACCACGCCCACCCTCTCACACCTACATCGGAATTCGATAGGACTTCGTCTGGTGTAGGCCTCACAATCATTGAATTGACCTCCACCTTCCAAACTGGTCGCTTTCTTTTGCCCGACGGATCCGTTGGATCAATTTCGTTGTAGAAGGTCGTAGTATATGGCTCAGCCGCTCGTCGATCCTCCAGAGTCAACCTGCAGAGCCATTTTGTCATGTTCGTGCCAAACCATCCCGGGACAACCAGCCTTACGGGCGCACCACGCTCTTTTGTCAGTGGCTTTCCATTCATCTCAAACGCGACGAGAACTTCAGGATTGTTCGCCATGTCTAGTGGCAAGTCTTTTTGATACCGGTCCGCCTCCACACCAAAAAAGGACCCCCGGTCGAGGCCCTCAGACCACACATATTGTGCTTCGGGAAGCGGGCATGCCATAGATAGGATATGTGCCAAGGGCACCCCGGTCCATGTGACATTTCCAATCCGCCACACTGCCTCAGTCGGGGGCTTCAAGGGGCTACCGTAGCACTCGTGGAAGGCGGTCACGGACTTTCGTGGAAGGCGCAGCAGCTGTGGCAGAGACAAGGCAAACGGGCGCCTCACAAGGCCATCCACGACGAGCATCCATTTCCCTGCGTCGACCACAGCAGCGCCCATGTGGATGGTCTGAAAAAGCTGGTGTTCTGGCGTTATAAATTCGCTGAGGAGGTGAGGGCTTGGAGGGTGTCTGATGAAGAAGCCATCGGGCTTGATCGCTTGGCACGCATCTCTCTCTCTTCCCTTATCTGGGAGCGCACATGCTCCTAGTTCATCAAGTTCGGTCAAAGGTTGTGTCGCCATTCTGTTGCATAAAAGTTTCCTGAGCAATGGAAATACAAAGTCTGCGAAGTCGAATCGCAGGGACTAGCCAGGCGCAAGCCCATGTTATATGGTTACCTTAAGGACACGGATGTTGATGTGGGTTGCACTAGTAAGTTGTGGTGCTTGCGGCCGGGCGGGAGGGAGATGGGAACCCTGGCGGATGGGCGGCGTCAGTTCCGCCGCAAGACCGTGTGATTTGAAATTATCAACTATTATTAGACCACGCTCCCAGTTGCGTGATTTCCTTGCCAGAATAAGTTAGTATATAACACGAGGGGCATCCGGGGGGTCGAATGTTATGTCGACCCGTTGTGCACGACAGCAATTCAACCGTTGGACAGGAGCAGTAATGCATGAGGATCTAGAAGACTAGGAAACCTAGAGCTAGCCTTGGACGCGAAACGGTAGCCCCGAAGACGACATGGCTCAATCTATTCGAGTGGCCGCGTGCCATGTCTCCCCGATCTTTCTTTCCGCCCGAGACACAACAAGCAAGGCCATTTCCTTGATCGAGCGAGCCGCGAGGCACAAGGCAAAACTCGTCGTCTTCCCTGAGACGTACATCCCCGCATTTCCGATTTGGGGCGCCTTGCGTCCTCCTACCGAGAATCACGATCTATTTAAGCGAATGGCCCTCGAGTCAGTTCATGTTGACGGGCATGGACTGAGGGTCGCAGAGACGTCGTATGGGAAGATCGGGAATCTGATCTGTGGTGAGAACACAAATCCTTTGGCCAGGTACGCGCTTATGGCTCAAGGGGAACAAATTCACATCTCCTCTTGGCCAGCGATCTGGCCAACTCGGATGCCGACCCCAGCGGGAATTCAGAGTTCAAGTCATACAGAGGGCCACGATCACGACAACAGACAGTCAAGCACACCGAGGAAAGCAAACTACGACAATGTTGCGGCCAACAGGACCCGTGCAGCCGCCCACTGCTTTGAAGCGAAATGTTTCGGGGTCCTCTGCTCAGGAGTCCTTGGAGACGATGCAATTAAGGCCATCGCATCGGAGTCGCCTCATCTGACACAGGTGTTGGAGCAGTCTCAACGCGGCGCGACTCAATTCCTGGATCCTACGGGGGCATTATTGCGAGGATTTACGGTTGAAGAGGAGACTCTAAGGCACGAGCCTACCGATTTTCTCCAAACCACCGAGGACATATTATATGCCGACATGAACGTGGAGGACTGCATCGAGGGTAAACAGTACCACGACGTTGTTGGCGGTTATCAGCGAATGGATGTGTTTTACTTCAAAGTGAACCGGAAACGTCAAACTCCGGCGGTCTTTGTCGAAGGAGTCGATGTAGAGTAGTTGGAGGACTCAATGCCAAGTTTGAAGATTGAATCTGTTAAGCACGGAACTTCTAAGTGTAGTTATGAACATGTTTTGCCACAGTTTGCCTAGAAACTCTTTTAGGACTGCGACCCGGTACAAATGCGGACTTTTTTGGTCAGGTCATTGGCGGGACATCTCGGATGCGGCGTAATAATGATTGTGGGGGAAAGAAGCACTCTACGTCGGGACTGTTGAAGATCAGGAGAGGAGCTGAAACTATCCCATAGGCTGTGTGCACCATGCAAGTTGAGATGCGACGGCCTCGTTAAATCTGTTATAACCTAATACAACGTTCCAGGGACGACTCCGGCTCACATCGGCGGCATGTTGCCGCCGCTAGGCAAGTCATGTGTTGTTAGTTCGGGTGATTTGGGTGGGCCTGGCGGCACGGCGGAATCTTCGCCGCCAGCGTAGCTCCGATGCTTATCTGCTGGCGGAGGTGAAACTTCGTTATCGCCTAACACTTCAGTATCCTGGGCGCGCTACACAGTTTGTGGGGTACCCCAGACCCCAGCTGGATCCCCCCATCCCTTATCAGTCGTGGAGTAGAGTTTTATTTTTATTTTCCCCCCCTACCACCGCATTATGCCTCCCTCGCGCCGACCCAAGCAGACTGGGGTGGAGGCGAGGGGATATAAGGCAGCGCGGCCTCGACTGTCCGGCTGGATGACTCTCTTCCTCGATCCCATATCATCGTGTCTATCCCTCTACGTGCCCTTCAACGATAATACTAGGAAATGATAATGGTATTGGCCCAGTTGATCAGCTCGTTTCGCAAACATCGGACGACGGCCCTGGTCGTGTCAGTCTGCGTCGTCGACTCGGTGAGCATTGCCTACGATGGTACGCTTATGGGTTCCCTGAACGTCATGGAATCTTACCGGAAATACTTCGAGCTTAAAACCGCAACAATCGCCGTCAACACATGCGCCACCTTCCTCGGGGCCATTCTTGTTGGTCCATTTACCGGCGGACTTATCAACTGGAAGGGGCGAAAGATCGGACTATATGTTGCCGTCGTTGTCAATATTATCGGAGCAGTCATCGCCGGTGCTGCGATCAACATTGGCATGTTTATTGCTGGTCGAATCGTCATCGGCATCGGCGTCGGCTTTGGACAGACTACAGCCAGCACCTATGTCGCAGAGGCCACGTCCCCTTCGGTCCGGCCTTTGGCATTAGGACTTTACTTTTCTTGCTGGGCGATAGGCTCATTGCTCGCTGCAGGGATCTCCTACGGAGTGAGTGACTACCCCCTCGTGGTTTAATAACCAGCCGTTCTAGTGTAACCGGCCGTGCTAAACAGACAAACGAAATCAGTGCCTCTCCCTCGAACCAGCAGATTGGGCGTGGAGAGTTCCATCATACCTGCAGGCCGTTCCCTCTCTGGCGGTGATGGCGGTCGTGTATTTCGCCCCCGAGTCTCCCCGGTGGCTGGCCTATCGGGGTCGAAGAGAAGAGGCACTGCAAGTCCTCGCTAGGATCAATGGATCTAATACTCAGGACTGCCATGTCCAAATGCAGTTCAGGGAAATCATCGATGCCTTGAATCCCGAGAGGGAGCAAGGCAGCAGCATGGGCTTTGGGATAATGCTGAAAAACAAGGCCAACCGCAAGCGGCTATTCCTCGCTCTTTCGGTCGCACCGCTTGCTATGTTGACAGGCTCCAACGTCATCACGTAAGTGACGGACGCATGAAGACAGAGGCCCATAGCACTATCTGACGTGGGTCATTAACAGATACTACTTCGGGAGCATGCTGAGCCAAGCCGGCGTCAGCGACTCGACTACTCAATTACAGATTAACGTCATTCTTGCGTCCTGGCAGCTTGTTATCGCTATCACCGGATCATGTTTGGCTGAACGACTCGGTCGTCGAGTCCTCAGTTTATCGAGTTTGGGAATGTGCTCGATATTCTTCTACATCCTGGCAGGGTTGACGGCCAAGTACGGCACTTCCGGTGACAAGCCAGGAACCTACGGTACCATCGCTTGCATCTTCCTGTTCTCGGGAGCGTATTCCTTTGGCATTACACCCTTAACGGCCATGTACGCGCCCGAAGTTCTCTCCTATGAAATGCGCGCAAATGGTATCGCGCTGCAAGGCATCTTACTTAAGTCTTCGGGCGTCCTGGTTTCCATAGTCTTCCCATATCTCATGGAGAGTATTGGTTGGAAGGCATACGTCGTAAACGCCTCTTGGAATATTCTGCTCTGGTTGTATATTTTCTTCCAGTGGGTCGAGACTAAAGGGCTGACCTTGGAACAAGTCGACGCACTGTTCGACAGCGAGGCCCATCTCCGACGACTTGACGATGGCACCAAACTAGAGCAAGGGAGCCCAGTGGAACATGTTGGCGATATCCAAACGGACTGTCAGGGCGAGCGCAGACTATAGTAAAGAGGTACCACTTAGCTATCGGGGTGACTTAGCATAGCGAAACGCTACCTACAATTAATGCTCAAAAGTTTAGTCCCACCACCCCGAATCACAGCCCATGTCTAACGCATTTTCTATAACCACCCTACAGCTATATAATCTTTACAAAGCTTAAATCGTCTTTTTGAATATACGTTCTATTTCATATACAATTATTTTCGCGACCGAGGCCAAACTGGTGTTGTGGCTACGGGGGTGCCACGCTTTCATATAACAAAATTCGGGGCAATTAGAAAACGGCATGCAAAGCAAAGACACGGGAATGGAGAGTGGGAAAGCAAGCGACCGCAGCACGTCATTTACAGTCTGCTTTTCCATGGCGCCAAAGCCAAAGAAGAAGCTAAGGAATAGATAGTCGTTTTCGTTCGCGATTCATAGTAGTAGAGATTGTTAGGAGCGCCGCGGAGCGTCTATTTCCAAAGAGAGAAAGTTTGCCCTATCCTCTCCCGAACATCAACTCTACAAGGATATATAATACATACATATGCCGACAGAGCTAATTCTACCGCGGTTAGTGTCCCAACAGCGGCCTAGGCTACTATAGATATATTATAGCTTGCTAAGAGTTTATTTAATAATTAAAGTATATAAATTAGTTATTTTAAGGTAGAAAGGAAAAGAGGAAAGGAGGGTTTCATACTAGCTGCTTAGGTAGTGCTAATATAATATATATCCTTAGTATATTTTTCCTGCTGCTTTAGTCTATGCTTGTGCCGATATTATCCTAAGGGGTATTCCAGCCGCTAGACTCCCAGTAACCTGTCTAAGGCGTTAGCCTGTAATAACAAGGAACTTCTCTTTGCTTTGCGCTAATTACTCTTATGCCGTAAGCTACCTCTAGTGGGCCTGTGGGGCAGGTGGAAGGGAGCATATTTCGCCTCTGTCATCGCTGAACGATATTATTAAGGGCGGTGAGTAGAATCGTTACGGCAGTATAGCTGACCCCTCCAGCTTCTTCCAACTCCTATTCTACAACAAAAACACTAACCGCCCTTTTAAAATGGCTACGACCTCTCCCGGGAGAGATCCCCTTACAGTCCTGCCTCCAGAGGTCGTCCTGCGAATCCTGGACTCCGCGACAATCTCTACTCTCGCATCCTTAACCGCAGTCTCCAAGGCCTGGCATACCTTTATCGACGTCATACATCAAGACGCAATCTACTCGGCCGAATCAAAGACCACCCAACCGCCCGGAGGCGCCCGCAATTTCGAATATCTATCGGATAATACCAGTTTCTCGAAGCTGTGGGAGAATCCTGCATTATGGAAGGACGTGTGCAAGCGCCAGACGCTGCTCGCGCGCAACTGGGCCAGCTCGCACCCAGTTACCCGGGAATCGGTATTGCAGATCGGCAACGACCCTGTCTGGCGCTTTAAACCCGACTTTAAGCGGCGATTCTTCGTTTCGACGTCCCAAGCTGGCGGATTGAATGTCACTGATATGGACTCGGGTCAGATTATCTGGCGACTCCCATCCACACTGGATGCCGATGATGAGGCCGTTCGCCCATTCGCCCATTTAGAATATCAGGATGGCATGGCTGTGTTTGACCGCGAAGGCGATGCAGTTGAGGTCTGGCAAACGGATCTGGAAGGTACGCAGCGTGGGGAGTTTCGCCGCATCGCGATATTAAACCACGAATGCCAGACGAGGGGGTTCCAGTTGTCTTATTGGACGCTTTGTGTGGTGTCTAGCCAAGGCCAAGGTTTCGTATATGACATGACCGAACGACCTCCCAAGTTGACGACGCATCTAGAGATCGAACATGGTGGGGTTGGCCATCTAGACCAGAGCGAGGACGCAGTGGTCTATTCCATGGGGTCAAGGGGCTACCATGTCCATGAAAAGGCATCCGGTGCCTTCCTGGGCGCGCTGCAGCCGTCACACTGTACGGACAAATATCATATTCGTGCCCCCACCACTGGCTCTCCCGACGGGTCAAGCCATCGAGCCTTTGCTTTTGGACCACCTCGCAGAGACTGCCTGATGCCCATCAAGGTCGAGAAGGGCCCTCTGACTCCACCCGATGACCCGGGCCATGTTTGGCACCAAGAGAATGAATGGGGGGCGGGTATGTTGCACGGCGACCTCTTTGTCGGTTTCTCCCGGTCTGGCCGTGTCTTCGTCTGCTCGGACTGGCGCAAAGCCCTTCACGACCAAGTTAGTCTGGCTGCGCACAGCTCCCTCATCGAATGCGAGTCGGATGGAGCTGCATTTGATCTGGGCGGCTGGTTGTCAGTTCGCAATCGCCGCCTGATGTTCGAAATTCGAGACCGAATCTACATCGTTGCGCTTGATGACGATAACAAGATTCAGGATATCGAGCATCCTGCGCGCGCTTCGTACTCGTTGTTCAACAGCTCCACATCACGCCTGGCCGTGCCAGTGAGCTTCATGGGGTTGTACGAAGATGCGATAATGACTACTTACGCCGTATGTTTGATTGTACCAAAACCAACTGGATGAAATCATCAGCTAACAAACGTTTCGCAGACTCTTGGCTGGCACCAGTCCCCCCCCGAGCTCGCAGGCGGCATTGCACAGCAGCACCGCCCGACCCGCATCATTCCGACCAAAACCATCCGCATCGTTAGCCTCGCCCCTGACCTTTCTGGCCAGTCTTCATTGAGCTCCCGAACAAACGCACCGGAAGAATCTCCAGAACAGTCATCGGCGACAGACGGCACCCTGCCTGACCCAAACCAGTTCCTTCCACCGGCACACAATCTGATGAGTAGGCAAGCCACGCTGTTGCACTTGCTTGCTATGCTTCGCGAAGATGCCGAGAACGATCAGGATGAGGATGGGTTAGGTGTGACAATTACGGATTTAAACGATCTTCAAAACCTGCATGACCTCCACGGTGGCATTGAAGAAGAATGGGAGGATGTCGATGATCCAGAGGACGAGCTTGAGGAACACTAGCATCTATTGTAGCACCAGGGCTTGGGATTGGATATCGGAGCCAAGATAGTAGTACCCCTTTCGGCTAGGAGGTCGATATCCTTCTCTAAAGGACCAGATGAAGCCCCCAAGGTATCGTCTGAAGCATACTCGACAAAAGGATCCGGTTACAAATCGTTGTAAATCGGGCTTGCTTGTCTGACCACCATCTCACACAATTATAAGCGCCTACTAGACGGGGATGTATTGAAATGAACGTATGTGCCTCCGCGGATTCCGGTCGGTCCAGACCATAACAAAGATAAATGATCCACCGACGGTGCATTGCGCCAGTTATCAGTGCGACCTTGTAGATTTAAGTCGCACTGTTTCAAAAAGCTTGTGTTGGATTCATATAGTTATATTCAGAGTGTAATATCTAAATCTGGGATGTTTCCGAAATCAGGCTAGAGCTATTCGGAAGGGACTGCAGTGCATCTCGATCAATCTCGGAGACATCCCTAAACCCGGCACAATTAAGAAGGATGTCAAACTCAGCAAGCAGGCTCTTCATAACGTGGCGGACGCCGTGCTCCCCGGCGATAGACAAAGCCCAGACCCACAGCCTGCCGACGAAGACAAACTTGGCCCCAACCGCCAGCGCTTTGAAGATATCTGCAGCGCCCCTGATTCCCGAGTCATACATTATCTGCGTATGTTGTAGTCAAGACGTTAGATCAGCTGATTCTCGCTGTCGGTACAAGACAAGTTCATCTCCAATGGGACAAAAACTCACGTAGATGTCATTACCAACAGCGCCAACGATATCCTCCAGAGCGTCGAGACTGGCAATGGCACCGTCTACTTGTCGCCCGGCGTGGTTTGAGACGATGATCCCGTCCACGCCCATATCCACGGCCTTCTTCGCATCAGCCACGCTCTGGATGCCTTTGAGGCAGAATGGCCGGCCACCGGAGATGCGCTTCCACTCCCCTATCACCCACGGGAGCTTCTCCCAGCTGTGCGCCCGTCCATGCCAAATATTCTCATCAATCCACTTGGCTCCGACCTCCTTCTTGTCCTTTTCCGGATCGAGACCGGCTTCCTGGATGCGCTTCTGGAACACGGGGTCCTGTAGCCCGATGTCCCCCGCGCCGTGCTCGTGGTAAAATGCATAATTTCCCGTCGCCACGTCGTGGTGCCGCCAAGCTAGCTGCCAAGTATCCGTGGTAAGCATGCAGACGTCGTAGCCGTTGCTAAACGCTCGCTCGAGCATAGAGACGCAGAGCTCGTCGTCATGGCTCTGGTAAAGCTGGAAGAACCTCGGGGAGCCGGAACCGTTGGCTTTGGCAACGTCTTCTATGGAGCAGCTGCCGGCGGAAGAGAGAGTGTACGCGAGGTTGAGCTCGTGTGCGACTTTCGCGACGGAGATCTCTCCTGTCGGGTGGTAGATACGATTGATGCCGATAGGGGCGAAACCGATTGGCGCGGAGACCTCGTGGCCAAAGATGGACGCCCGCGTATCACGCGTGTTGGTGTCCACCAGCATCCGAGGGATGATGCGGTGCCGATAAAATGCCTGGCGATTGGCAAGATGCGTCCAGGAGTTCCCAGCGTTGCATGAAGAGTAATACCAGCCGTTTTTAGTAAGTCTTTCTTCCGCCAAGCGCTCCAGGTTGTCCGGCGCTAGACTCAAGTTCAGTGACAACCCTGACGATAAAGGTTCTTGTAGGAGGATTCAGAGCCAACTCGGAGGCTAACGGTGACTCACATGTGTCAAACGGCGCCTGAATACCGTCGTTTGTCTGCCAGAATCCTTGACGCTGGTACAGAGCCCACTGAGGAGTGGTGCGGCTCTTGATATTAGGATTGTTAGGATCAGACATCCCGACGGATTGGCTCCTCCGATGATCTATTCAAGTAAATGTAATGCGAGCTATTATATCTTGTTCGGACGGCGATAATAGAAAGACAGAAAGCATAACCAGGGTCCACGGATATGTTTGAACATGGTCTAAATATATAGACGAATCTACGCTGCAGTGATGGGGGCTGTGATGTCATCTTGTTCGCATGAGTTTCTCGCGCGCAAGTCTCCAAGACCATTTCCCCGTTATCTTCCATTGGCATGAGCATGAGTAGCACAGTGCTGGTAAGAAGTGGCTTGGGTCTCTTGTCAAATTGCTTATGCACAGTGTTAAGTATCAAGGTGGATCAATATTTCGGCAAGTTTCGGGAGCGGAATCTATGACGTGTAATACCAGCGAGCACGTCAAGGCATATCAAGAGCGGCGACCCGGGCTTGCATTACTACCGAACCCTCCCCCGCCTTAAATAAATATATACCCACCCGCTGTCCCTGGCCCCGCTGCAATTCGTACCAGTTGACGATTAGACATGACAATAATAGATGCACCGGTGTCTTTGTCCCGCCATCGCGCGATCCAGCGACCAAGATCTATCTACTGGTGTCATAGGTGTCGCGCGAGACGAGTGCACTGTCAACAAGGCAAGTAATCATAAGCCCCCGCATAAGTCAATCCCACCCAGTGGCTGGGCCGGACCGGGGCTAGGGCGAGTATTTATTACAACCGTGGGCACATAGCCAGTTCTGCTTTTCATTCATTCCGCGTACTGCCACCTTATTATACCATTATTACTACTTGGCTGGCCTGGCCTACAATCACACCGGCCGCCGTTTTATTCTCGCGTCATGTTGGCTCCGGAAACCAAAGGAGTCCTAGCGGCTGAAACCCTCGGCAAGTGGAGTTTCCCTGGTGGTCCCTCTACCTTCACCAGTGTCTGATACGGGATTCCAATACCATCGTAACGCCAAGGTCGAAGGGCTCAATATACTTTAGTGGTCTCTGAAAAACTCCGGGTTATAGACGGTTACAGATGGCTGTAGATGGCTACGGGGCAATCATCTTGGAAGATAAACCCCACTCGTAATAAATCGGGACTTTTAATAATACAAAGAGCAGGCTAAAGACGGCATTCGCCTGATTATGTATCCCTTATGCATATGATATATTAAGGGTGTATTCCAATGGTCTGCTAGTGTATATGGAGCAAGAACATCCACTGGACTTCATCAATTACTCTAAGTATCACGCCGTATTCACACAAGATGACGATCGCGAACGGAACCACCTTTTCTCACATCTCGGTCAAATGTCTACACCCAACTTTCGGCGCCGAAATCAGCGGTGTAGATTTCTCGTCTCCTTTGAGTGATGAAGTATTCAACGAGATACATCAGGCTGCCGCTAAGGCAAGTCTCTGCCCTCGGCCGTTTTGTACTGCTAGTAACTAACCACAACATAGTATGGCGTCATTGTATTCCGCAGCACCGGCCTTACGGATGAGAGCCACATTGCGTTCTCCAAGAAATTCGGAGAGCTAGACGACGTGAAACCGTATATCACTGCTGGTCGGAAACACCGTCTCCAATACACCGAACTCTTCGATGTTAGCAACGTCGACGCCGATGGGTCTATCCTTGATCCCGAGAGCTCACGCGGCCAAGCGAACAAAGTAATCCAGTGTCGACAATATGTCCCTGAAAATTCCCATTCTGATTTTTGTAACAGGGAAACAATCTCTTCCACGTGGACTCAAGCTTTAATCCACGACGCGCCGCGTACTCGCTTCTCTTGGCGCACGAGCTGCCGCAGTCCGGCATGGGCGGCCACACTTCCTTTGCGGATACTAGGGCGGCATTCGACGACCTTTCTACGGAGCTCAAGGAGGAGTTATTGGCCAACGACTACGTGGCCTGCCACTCCATCCATCACTCTCGCAAGCTGGCCGCCCCCGAGGCTTTCGCCGGGGTCAACCCGCTTGACCACCCCATGGGACGGCACAAACTAGTACAGCGCCACGAGGCCTCGGGTCGGATGAACCTGTATATCGCGGCCCATGTGCACCACATTGAGGGCCTAGCTCCCGAGAAGTCCCAGGCACTATTCAATAATCTGTTCAAGCATGCCACTCGCGATGAGAATACCATTGAGATTAAGTGGCACGCGCCCGGGGATCTGGTGCTCTGGGATAATACCTGCACCATGCACCGGGCCGTGGGAGGCCCCTTCCTTCGGAAGTATAAGCGAGATATGAGACGGACGACAGTTCATGATATGAGCTCGACGGCATGGGGGTTGAATGAGCATACTGATATCAGGCAGGGACTGCCTTGAAAAGCAAAATTTGTATGCATTGCGGCATTATCAAATTGTCATAGCTTTAAATGCCTAATAGACTCTAACTTTCATTATTACCACTTCATCTCTCTCTGTTCTCCTTCCGTAGTAAATCTTTTATCCCCTCCCAATATTGTTTTCGTAATAGTAAATGATGTTCATATAGTAGGACGTTATTGTTAAATTCCTCATTATAGTATAATATATTTAGCGGTGGATTAATATATTCTCATATGAAATAGGTTGTAACTCTATAGCATCGTAGTATCTCTTAAGCCTTGCTTGGTCATATTGTAAAGTAGTATAGCTATATTTGGGGGAACATCATTCCTTATAGAAAGCGGCTCCATTACTATCAGTATAAGACGATTGACTCATTCGCTGTAATCTTTATGAAAATAGTTTGTATATTGGCAATAGAGCTTAATACGGTGAAAGAGACTAAGTACAGGATTGTAGGTCCAGCACGACCCGACCTTCTAACTTGCCGCCTTTCATCTCCTCGAAGACACGAGTGATGTTCTGAATCGTTTCCATACGGAATGGGGTTGTGGCTACTCGCTTTGCCATTTCTAGGGTCTCCATTGCCTCCCGACGGTTGCCCACGGTACTTCCGACGATGGCCAGTTGCTTGCCGACCATCAAGTGGGGATAGGCGTTCCCAATCGCCTTCGCCTCGCCCGGAACCCCTACACAAACTAGTGTGCCATTGAATTTCAGATAGGAAAGAGCCTGTGAATATGCAGCGTTGCTAGAGCTGCATATTATAGCCGCTGCAGCGCCCACACCGCCAGTGTTTGCCAGGATTTCATCTGCAATACCCTTGCTTCCATCATCTATAGGATACTTGGTGATGTCGATGAAGGCCTCAGCACCACATTCCTTCACAAAGGATTCCTTGGCTCCCACATCCAGTCCAATGATTCTGAATCCCATTCCTCGTCCTCCGAGCTGTACTCCCAGGTGGCCTAACCCACCGCCTGCTCCAGCGATGGCCACCCAATCCCCAGCCTGAGCCCTACTCTTTTTGAGGGCCGAGTAAACCGTAAGTCCGCCACAGAGAAGCGGGGCGGCTACTTCGCTTGCCAGGCCATCTGGAATCGGTGTCACATAGTGGGCGGGAGCCAGAGCGTATTCCTGGAATGTGCCGGGGCACGTATATCCGGATACCTCCAAGTTCGAACAAATGCCGTCGGCACCGGCCAAACATGGCATGCAGTTGCCGCAAGCGGACGCGATCCACTTGATTCCGACGCGGTCGCCGATTTTGACACCCGAAGCTTCGCATGAGGGTCCCAGCTGGGCGACGACGCCGACGCCTTCGTGGCCGCCAACCTGACCGCTTTTCACGGGCTCTGGAAGCCAACTCCACTGATACGCGCGATGAGGTTAGAAGAAAAGCGCCAATGCCGTTTCTCTACAACGGGTAAAAATAGTGCTTACCGTATTAGTCATGAGACTAAGGTCGGAATGGCATACTCCAGAATGAGTACTGTGGTAATTGTCAGTGTGCCTAACCGGCAGAAGAAATACTCGACGTACATCTTGACCAGGATTTGACCGGGGCCTGGTGCCGGAGTATCCAACTCCACAATGCGAGTGGAAATATCGCCCGGTTTATCATACACCACGGCTTTGTGGGCTTTCGGGATCTGCATAGTGTGATGCATCGACAAGTATCGGATGGTGATGAAAAAAAAGACTGAGTCACTAAAGAACTAAAGTCTGGTTATAGGCACAGTTGTTGAAGGATGGTCTGGGGGAACTCATGTTGCTTCTCGTTTTTATAGACTTAGTAGAGAAAGCGTGGCACTCGATAGATACTCCGCGAATTTAGGGAGGACTCGGTCGGTAATGGCGTAGGCTATCTGATTCCGTCTACAGCCTTCCACAGCCATCTCGCCATCTATAACCGTGTTCCACCGGCTATAGACGCCGGAAATTCACAGGGCTGCTCCGTGCTACCAAGGCCCTATATATATATCGCTCTCCATTATAGCATAGCGACTCACCCACCACCCTAATCATTTTACAACCGCCGTGCACATTCAGCCAACAATTCCGCCATAGGCGTACGAGAAGAATGGTAGCATCCGGGTTCAATTTCGATACCTTCTTCAACATCGTGAGAGGCCAGCGTCGCGTCTCCGATAAAACAACGTTTGGTGTTGAACCCTCAACGGAGTCTAACTTATGGGACGTGCCAGTGGCCACAGCCCATGACGTCGAAGATGCTGTCCAGTCTGCGAATGATGCATTTAAGTTCTGGTCTACAACGCCCTTCGAGCAGCGAGTTGACATGATCTCTCAATGGAAAGAGCTTTATAAACAGTACCTTGACGACTTTACCAAGCTACTTATGGTGGAGTGCGGGAAACCGCGCCCCGTGGCGGCCGGGGAGGCGAACGAAATCCTGGCTCTTTTCGACCACAACCTGGAGCTTCGCATCCCGGAGGAGCGGATCGAGGACGATACGCGCATCATCATTACGCGCCATGTTCCCGTCGGAGTCGTCGCTGCCATTTGCCCGTGGAACTTCCCTCTGGCGTTATCTGTGGGAAAGATCCTGCCCGCATTATTGACCGGATGTTCAATCGTCGTCAAGCCCTCCCCCTTTACCCCGTACTCGGCGCTCAAAATGGTCGAGCTGGCGCAGCAAGTCTTCCCTCCTGGTGTCATCCAGGTGATCGGCGGCGATGACTCCATTGGTCCAGCACTGGTCAATCACCCCGATGTCAACAAGATTAGCTTCACCGGTTCTAGTGCCACTGGGAAGAGGATCATGGCCTCGGCGGCTGCGACGCTGAAAAGGGTGACTCTCGAGATGTAAGTATAACCCTTGAAAGATAAGCAATGCTGGACCTCTCAACATGATATCTCGTCTCATTCAATACAATCTATAGGGGAGGCAATGACCCAGCTATCGTCTACCCAGACGTGGACGTTGAGAAAACAGCTCCCGAAGTGCTTCAGGGCTGCTTCATATTCTGCGGCCAGGTGTGCGTCGCGACGAAGAGAGTTTATGTGCACGACTCCATTTACGACCGATTCTTGAATGCAATGGTGGATGCGGCCTCCCGGATCGAGGTGGGCAAGGCTGACACCCCAAGTACCACGATGGGCCCAATGCAGAACAAGATGCAGTATGAGAAGGTCCTGGACCTGGTGGCCGACTGCAAAGCCCAGGGCTACAAGTTTGCTCTTGCCCCGCGCCCCATCACTTCCGACAAAGGCTACTACCTGTCCCCAAGCATCGTCGACAACCCTCCCCCGACAGCACGAATTGTTGTTGAAGAGCAGTTTGGTTCGTGGGACACAATCCCGAGAAAGTGATGGTCCCTGCTAATTATGTCAAATCTAGGTCCGATTGTTCCAGTTCTCAAATGGTCGGATGAAGCCGACGTCATCGTCTGCGCCAACGGAACGGTGTCGGGCCTCGGGGCGTCTGTATGGAGTGCCGATGTTTCTCGGGCGGAGAGGATTGGCAGGCAGATGCAGGCTGGAAGCGTCTTTGTGAATTCGTGGGCTAAGACGACGCCTCGGGCGATGTTATCTGGACACAAGGAGAGCGGCATCGGGGGAGAGTGGGGTTCCACAGGATTCCTTGGGTACTGCAACACGCAAGTTATGCATGTCTTCAAGTAAGGGAGATGTACTTCAGTCACACGCAGTCCTTGGAGAATCCATTGGACAAGTCTTTCGCCACATCACGTTCCAATCCCGTCTATTGCCGAGCCCGATTCGGCAGAGGCTAGAATGCGGGGTATATGTGGAGTTTCAGGATGCGGGGTTCTCCGTCGGCCTATAAAGTCTCTTATGGCCGCACATCCTACCACGTATTATTGTAAATAAGAATTTACAATGACTCGTAGTCGAAATATACGTCTCTACCGCGCCTGCCAGAGGTGTCGCCAGCGGAAGCTCAAATGCAATCAGTTAGTTAGGTGATAGTACTTCATGTCCTATTCACGCCGCTAACCGCTCTTAGAACAACCTCGCCAGACGGAACAAAACTCCCATGCCTACAGTGTCTTCGCACCGGTGATGAATGTATCCTTGCTGGATCGTGCCGTGGAGGTAACTTCACGCGGTTTCGACGTTCGCGACGGGATAACACTACCCCAGTTCGCAGGGTTGACGCAGGTCACAGTCCGACAGATCAGGCGGAACACCACGAGAATGGAGCCAAGGACCCTATCTATGCCGAGTTAACAAACCCTGGTGATGCGCTTGAGATCCTTGCGCAACTCGCGGCAAATGACCTCCAGCACTCGGATCCTTCGACCTTTGCGCAGAGGCCCTCCGCAAGCCGAGGATATTCTAATGATGTACTACCAACAGACAGTATGTTTGACTCGATGCCGCTGCCTGTGTCCCAGGCCACGCTGTCTGAGATGGAGACCTTGGTGATCAATGTGTTACCCACGGACACGGTGGATCGGCTATTGCATCGGTATGAAGCCCCTTCTTTCCAGACTTCATGATGTTGGGTTATCCTGACTATCTAGCTACGCTACAAATTATCATACCTTCTGTCCCCTTGTACCCAAAAGGCTTTTGACCGCGACAGCTCCGCGCAAGCTAGCAGTTGACGAGCCGTTTCTGCTGGCAGTCATCTTGACGATTGCATCCAAAGACGAGGCTGTACACCGGGACATCCATCGACAGTGCTGGAAGTATCTGAAGCAACATCTACTGGATATCCTAATGGCTGCACCGTCGACGTTGAACGTCGGCTCAGTAGAGGGCCTCCTGC
Organism: Scopulariopsis brevicaulis; assembly: GCA_017657125.1. NCBI lineage: Eukaryota > Fungi > Ascomycota > Sordariomycetes > Microascales > Microascaceae > Scopulariopsis > Scopulariopsis brevicaulis. The sequence continues at coordinate 42,971 of JAGFNX010000135.1, forward strand.
TGCTTGCGGAGTGGGTCCCCTACTTGCAAATCGAAACATCGTGCTATCCCGGTCTCTTTCCAGGGAATGTAAGCGCGGTCGAGGATAACATGGCCTGGTCACTGATCGGTCAAGCTGTGAGGCATTCGTACCTACTCCGTCTGGACAAGGCATCCTTCCGCGAGACAGCTCGTGAAGAGCCGCAGGAATTAGAGAATCGAAAGCGCTTAGCATGGATATGTACGTTAGGTAAATACCATCGAGTCTATGCGCAGACACTAACTTATCTGGTAGTTGTGTATATTGCAGATCGACAGGTCTCTGTCCGTATGGGGCAGTCTTTCTGGTCGCGCGGGCCTTCACTCTCGACTCGCTTCACGGCCAATGACTTTCCGAGTCTAGGCCTTCGTGCAGACGCCGAACACAGCTATGGACTGGTGCTACAAGCCACTATTGAGCTCACGCAGCTGCTTCACAACGTGCATGACATCTTATACTCGTCGAAAGAGCGGCGAATGCAGATGGTTCGGCGGGGGGACTACAACCGCTACCTTGACGATTTTCGGTCCTCCCTATCGGCGTGGCAAGAGCGATGGGATGATTTAAAGACATCCCCGAAGCTGAATTGTACCTTACACATCTTCAAGGAGTATGTTCGCTTGTATGCCAATGCCTTCTCTTTCCAATCGCTTCTTTCAATGGCAGCCTACGATAACCGTCGCTCGCGAGAAACAACCCCAACAACATCCCCGCGGTTGGAGCGTACTCTATCGCTGTTCTCCCAAGGTATTATGTCTACTGGAGAGGGTGCATACGTCCTCGAAGCGGTGGACGCGTCCCGGAGCATCCTGATAATAGCTGGCCAAACAAATCCTGAATCGCATATTCGGTACATGCCGTTCCGTTTCTACGTGTATGTAAAACGATGCAAAGAGAATGGAGCGTATTTCAACAACCGGTTGGCTAATGTTACGATTAGGTATGCTGTCTATTCGGCTGTCTTCTTATATAAGGCGGACGTCTTCGGGGCCCTAGGACGCGCGGAACATGACTCAGTCACCCACTTGGTGCAGCAGTTTATTCAAGTCCTTGAAGAAGCCGCCACCGATGAGTTTCACGTTGCTAGCCGTTTTGCAAGTCTGCTAAAACGCATGTGGCGTTCCGACCAGAAACTTCCTTCTTCGATGAGGAAATCATCTTCCGACGTTTTAAGCCATGTGAATAATTTATCAGCCGAGTGCGAACCATCCCGGAACAACAACTTGGTTGACAGCCAGATTCGCCATGATGCTGCCCTTGACATCCGAGTTCCAGAGCCAACACATGATCCAACGCCGGATCTCAATTTATTTTGCCCCGACTTCTCAAATTTATGGTCCGAACTGACCGACCTTGGCATGGGTGTTCCTGATTTCTTAATATGAAGAGCAATATAGGCTAGGATATCTATGTATTCCGGGCAGCGAGTTGGCCAAACTCTATTTCTAGAAGGCTTCTATAAGCCAAACACTGGTCCGCGAAACATCCGAATCCCGCCTTAATGTCGTTTATTAAACAAGGTAAATCTATAACTAAATTTCCACTAAGCGAGGGTTCCGGGGCCTTACGAAGTGAGAGGGTAAGTGCGAGCTTAGTTTTTCACAATAGCGGGAAAGACTTCCTAGTTGTGAAGGCGATACACCTGGCAAGGAGTTCTCTATCCCCGGGTTCGATTAAATTACTGGGCATACTATCAAGAGGGCACCGCCTATTTTATACTCTAGAATCGTGGCCCAAAATAATATATGTCCTTCCTGTACGCCGCTGCGTAGTTCTACCCTCGCACTGAAATCTCGCCTTCTATACGAGGCGTAACCCCCTTGAGAGCCTACAGCTTTCGAGATACGGACGGTTTATTAATACTAGACCCGTCTATAAGCATTACATGAAAGGACCGGCACCCTAGTCCCTTGGGTCTATACCAAGTCTCTCGACAAGCCGATAAAGGGACAACGGAGGTAATTGTGGTAACGTGATTTTGCTGGCATGAAGATGAACCTTGTTCTAGTTCTCGAGCAGCTGCACTTCGGGAATTACCGTCCGGCTTCCCTGCTTCGACGTCGTGCTACGCATTTGCGGCGACGCCAGTCATAGCGTCCGCCGAAGATTTCATATCACGCTTTCTATAGCTTTCTATACCAGGTCCATTTAATTTTAATCTAATTAATACAGAAAAAGCAGATCATCAAGAATAGCGGCGGAGTCCTTTTGACCATAGGCCGTTCTCTAATGTAGGTCTTCCATACTTCATAAAGCACGCAATGTGTGCTCGTATCGTCAGGGTGTGTAAATTCTTGCTACATCACACGGTTATGGACTAGCTCAGACGCTTTGTAGGCTGCTCCGGAGAAAAAAAAATACATCACGACAATTCCCCGCGTCGCCAGTGGGCGTGTTGAAGTGGCTCTCCAACCCCTGGGTAACGCCTCCCAGCCATCCTGCACACGCAACGGAGCAACAGGTGCAGGAGCTTATGCGGGGCCAGTCCGCTCGAAGCCGATTACGACGTACAATGGCCGAGTATGATGGCGGGCGACAGCTATGACCCGAAGGTCTCGGGTGCGAAGCCGAGCATCTTATAGATTCGCCATTCAGACACCCGAATCTGCCCCAATTTTCAACCTCCCTCCATCTCCACCTCAGATCGGCCCCACATTTCCACAGCCGAAGCGTCTCGGGAGGTTCCCGATCCCCGTCTCCGCTACCGAAATTATGCGAAATTGTGGGGACCTATCGCCGAGAGTCGTCAATGGCCGACTTGCAATGACGATATCTGCTTGCTTCCCAAAGTAGTCCATGACTATTAAAATAAGCCAGAGTTGGGCATGGGCAGTACAATCCTATTTCTCAGAAGTAGGCATCTCTTAGACAAAATCTATTGAACCCCGTTCGAAATTCAACACCTGATCTAATCCACCTACCTTTCCCAACTCCTCAGAATCCCCCAAACTTCACCATGTCCCCAACCCTAGCCTCGAGCCTAAAAGACCCCGGCCTGGTCGTCGAAAAATCCTACATCAACGGCCAATGGGTTCCCTCTAAATCCGGCAAGACTTTTGAGGTCAAGGACCCCGCGACCGGCGAGGCCATCGGGACGTGCCCAGAGTCAACAACAGACGACCTCAATGACGCTATTCAAGCTGCATCAGAGGCATTCCCAGCGTGGAGGGCCCTTTCCGGTCGCCAGCGCGGGCGCATCCTACGCCGCTTCTTCGAGCTCATCGTCGAGAACAAGGTGGACATCGGCACGATCATCACAGCGGAGAACGGCAAGGCCAAGGGTGACGCTCAAGGCGAGGCGCTATTCTCGTCTGGATTCTTTGAGTGGTTTGCTGAGGAGGCACCGAGGATCTACGGGGACATTGTCCCGCATAGTACGCCTGCTAGCCGGACGCACATCCTCAAGCAGCCTATTGGTGTTTGCGGTCTGATTACCCCCTGGAACTTCCCTATGGCTATGGGCGCCCGTAAGGTCGCTGCCGCCCTTGCTGCCGGCTGTACCCTCGTTCTCAAGTCCGACGGCCTAACACCCTTTTCCTCCAACGCCCTTGCAGTTCTTGGCGAGCGCGCTGGTGTCCCTAAGGGTGTGCTTAACGTTGTCACCGCCCTAGAAAACACCCCTCAGCTAGGCCTCGCCCTCTGCGAGTCCGACACTATCAAGAAGATCTCCTTCACTGGCTCTACGAGAGTAGGCAAGCTTCTGATGCAGCAGTCGAGCAGCACCGTTAAGAAACTCAGTTTAGAGCTCGGCGGTAATGCGCCATTTATCGTCTTCGACGACGCAGACATCGAGGTCGCAGTCACTAGCACGCTTGCTAGCAAGTTCAAGGTTACGGGCCAGACCTGCGTGTGCGCAAATCGAATCTTTGTGCAGGAGGGAATTTACGATGAGTTTAGCAAGCGCCTCGTAGAGGAGGTAGCTAAGTTCCGCGTCGGGAACGGGACGGAAGATGCGGTCACCCATGGGCCGATGACTATCGGTGTGGGCAAGGTGAAAGAGCACGTCGAGGACGCTATTAGCAAGAAGGCGAAAATCTTGCTCGGCGGGAAGCAGCTGCCTAACCTCGGTCCTAACTTCTTCGAGCTCACTATCTTGGGTGACGTTGACGACTCGATGAATGTGATGAGCGAGGAGACATTCGGTCCCCTCGCGGCTCTATCCAAGTTCACGACGGAGGATGAAGTTGTTAAGAGGGCTAATAGCGTTGAGGTTGGACTGGCGTCATACCTCATCACGAATGATCTCGGAACGGCGCATCGCGTGTCGGAGAGGCTAGAGTTTGGTATGGTTGCGATCAACACTGGTGTTATTTCGGACCCTGGCGCACCGTGAGTTACCCCTGCTTCCCGAGTACCGAATATAGGGAGAAATACTAAACAATAACAGGTTCGGGGGAGTTAAGCACTCCGGTATGGGCAGGGAGGGAAGCAAGTACGGACTGGACGACTACCTAGTCCTGAAATCCGTCATCACGGGGGGTATCAACACTCACTATTGAGTCGATAGCTTGCGGTAGACTAAGAGTAATATGACATAAAATAGAAGGGTACCCTCGGCTTACAAGTTTATGCATTTCCTCACACATTAACCCAGCCTGGAGCTCTTTGCGGAGTTTTGCGAATGCCGCGGCGACATGCCGTCGATGCTGGAGCATCTTAAATTTTACCTCTGTTAAGGCTGTTAAATGAGTACCAAAAATTCAAGATGCGAAACAGTATACTCCACGCATGATCGATCGCGACTATAGAATTCGACAAAATGCTATACCTGCGGATATGAGACCGGGGCCGTCTGTGCGTCATTTCTCTATAGGGAATATTAGCCGGTGAAGAATTGTCGGCGATGCCGACCTCTCCTGACTCAGAAATCCTTTGCGAAGGAACGCTAATGATCTATTAGCTGGAGCCTTGTCTTGAGAGACGTTGACAAAACAAAGTTTGATTCTTGCCTTTAGAAAACGACAATCCTAAGTGCCTGTCTGTACCAATGACATGAGCAGAGAAAGCGCTATGAAGCACAAGCTGCCCTGAGTGTATATCTTCTCCATTCTTAGGTCAAGGGCTATTGCTTCGTGTCGAGGAACCGACCCCCTATTAGAGCTTTTTGCGCCGGATAATTCCAGCTGCCTGTGGTGAAGGCTGAGGCGTCGTATTGGTTGGCTGAGATTAGTGATCGGTTAGAAATATGTAGTCTTTGCTCGCAAGTTGTGGATGATGTTCTGGCCTAAGGGAGATTGAAGGTTTCCAAGGGGAATGCTGGACCTGACGACGCCACCCAACTACGTGTTTGTGGAAATAGGAAGGAGGATTTGGGATTCGGTTGGATGGGTGGGGTGAATCCCTCTTGTGGTATCATCCCGACTGAGCCGGCAAACCAAGACCCTGCCGATGTCTCCATCACCGTTGTAGAGGCCCACCCATTGTTAACCATTGTGAGTGTAGGGAATACGTGGAAAGCCCACAGATATGAAAACTGAACATCGATCGAGTTCGCGCCTATTCTTCCATATTCTCTCCTTTCTGAACAGTTTCCTCGCGCATTGGTGAGCCAGGGTCCCGGGGGTGTCGAGTCAATGCACCCGGTTCGCAGCCTACACCGAAATACTTTCACGATGATAGGATTTTATCGGGAGTTGGCTACAATATTGATCATACGAAATCACACAAACACGTCAGCAGGGGCGGCGATGGAAGCCGGTTGGCTACAGAGAGCCGCAGACACTGAGAACAAGGCTTAAACCAACCGGACGTTTCAGTAGTTGCTATCGTGAACAAGGGCTTCCGGAGAATTGTTTCACAGAGCTGGCGATGCGAAGAGCCCAAGGGGAAAGCTCTGGAGAACTACCGGACTGCACGGGGCTGGGTGTTCTTGCGTTGCCTTTGCAGACACACCGTCAGCCCTCCCCAGGCGAGGATCGAAAATAAAAGTCTCCCGGGAGATTGATTAACATAAATGAAAGCGGGCGGGGTCGACATCGCTATTCAGCCGCGGAACCTGGTCGCTACCGCGAATGCTTCTCCCTTCCAGTTTTGTGTCATGCTTTGTGATATTATCTTCAACTTCTATTAGAGTCAACTTTATGCAGCGTGGGTATTGCTAGAACATTGGATCAACATATCGCATTTTGCTTGGAGTCGTGGTAGCCACTACGCTTGCCGCTCAAGCGCTATCTGCGCGGACAATACGGGACCTCGAGGATCTTCAAGAGACCTACGACTACGTCATTGTTGGCGGAGAACTGAGCGGACTTTTTGTGGCCGCCCGCTTAGGGGAAGACCCTGGTGGTCAGTACCAATACCCTTGGGCACATCAAAGTGCTCTTACTGACTGGAATTGTCCGCATTAGTCTCGGTAGAGGTCGTCGAGTATGGCGGTTTCGACGACAGCCTCAACGTTGATTTTCCCTTCCACGTCAAGACGATGCAAGTAAAAATGTCTTCTCTCACACCTCGGTACCTCAGGTCGGGCTCCGCACCCGCGCCACCAGCCTTGCCGTCGACGCCGTTGTTGGGGGTGGGTCAACTGCCAACGGGATGGCGTGGGACCGGGGCTCGAAATCAGACTACGACGCATGGGAGGAGCTTGGGAATCCCGGTTGGGGCTAGGAAAGGATTTTAACATACCTTCGAAAGGTACACAGTCACAATGCCCGATTAAAAGCTCGCTTCCCTGTGCTAGCGCCCAGGATTAAGTCGAGTACCCTAACATTACCCTCGGAAGGGCTGGCGGATGAATACGGGTACGCCCTTAGCGATGATGGGTTTGGTGACGGCCCTGTCCAAGTCAGCTTGCCAAGTTGGCAATGGCCAGCGACGTGTAAGCGACCAAACCGGTGTTGAAAACGCATTCAGACACTGACACTTACAGATACGTACGTTGACGCCTTTGACGCCGCGGGAATCATGCTTCGATCTGATGGAGGGATAGATTGATCCAACGTTGGGTTTCCAGTAGAATACATCCGATATCAATCTCGTGAATGACACAAGATCCTCATCTCGGAGGGCGTACTATGATCCCGCCAGCGATAGACCGAATCTGTCCATTATCGTCCACAAGTTTGTTGCGACGGTCAACTTCAACGACACCACCGCGAATGGCGTCAACAATATCAGCGCGATACTAACGATACGCTTTCCGTCCAGGCATCCAGAGAAGTTTTGTTGGCAGCAGGTGCGGCACGTACGCCTCAAATCCTTCAGCTAAGCGGTGTCGGACCCCGGGACCTCATGGGGAGCTTCGATATCGATGTCGTCGCTGACCTTCTTGGTGTTGGCGCCAACTTCCAAGACCATCTATCTATATCTACCTCTGGGCGCTGTCAGTACCTTTTGAGCCTTCCCTTATGAGAGAGCGTGCACTGATAACTGCTGAAGTTATGAACAGTGTCGAGATAAATCCGAGCCTGTTGAATGACGAGGAGATCCTCGATAAAGTATTTAAGAAATACTAGGCCAACAAGACCGGATCAACAATACACACAGGGAGGGGTTGCCGCGTGATACTCACTCTGCACAACCTCACCGAAGGGGTAGATAATATCATACCCGCGCTCAAATAGGGGGATCCGGTAGAGTACCACTCGGGTACCTACTCCCAGAGCGTGGAACTCCTAGCCGGATATGCAGCACAGCATGCAATAATGACGGCCACGATAGGCGGAGAAGACGTTTCCATATTTGAGCACACCTTTAGCGGCGACCCATCTATTAGCTTCCATCTGCAGAAGCCGTTATCTCGTAGCACTATACGAATAAGGGGCACAGACCCTCACCCGGCGGATCCATTAGTCTCCATTGGCCTCCGTACATCTACTCATCCACTAGACGCCAAGATCCCGCTTCTTGGTCTGAAGTTCGGCTGAAGTGTGATGTGTGGCGATGAGATGAGCACTCTGGGCACGGTAGAGATGGCCCCTGGTCCCAATGTTATAGACGACGAGGAACTTGAGGAATTACTTCAACCTCGGCACGTCAACCCAAGTAATGCGCATCCCGTTGGAACTATCGCTATGATGCAGCGTGAGCTGGGGGGAGTTGTCGATCTGAGCCTCAAGATTTACAAGGTCGAGAGACTGCGTGTGGTGGATGCTGGCATTATGCCAATATTGCCAACCTGTCATGCCCAAGTAACGGCATATGCAATTGCAGAAAAGGCCGTCGACCTAATCAAAGAGGAGTCTCCAGGCGGTTGACTTCGTCGGCATCAGACGCTCTATTTTCTAGGCAAAGTAGCAGGGTATGAAGGTTTGTATGGTGCCAATGCAATAAGAAGACAGCCTATGTATTGTCTAGATATTTAGCAAACTCCTCTTTACACTTTACTAACTAAATAAGCTCCTCCAACATGTCTTCCAAGAACTCCTTCTGATCGTTGATGAAAGTTCTAATTTCGTCCACGTCAATAGTCCTCTGCTCCCTCCGCCTCTTTCGCGAGGACCTGATCCTGTCACGAACGCGGTCCTCGAGGATATCTAGGCGGTACTCAACATACTGATCGTAAAGCTGAGGGAGAATGCTGGTTGCTCGGACACCCACAAGAACGGACTCCTCCTTCAGCAGGGGGCTCTTCGGTCTAAAGCAGGTAACCATGCTGATCCGCTCCCGACCTCCGACGGCCTTCAGGGCCTGGTGCTCAATGTATCTTCCCTGCATGACCACGGCAGTCCCCTGGGGCGAATTAGTTAAAACCCTCGGAGATCCAACATACGCCGAGAACATACCATAGACGGGCCGCGAACTTTCTTAATCTCACCAGAAGGCAGCCTGAGAGCAGTCTCCCCTCCGACCATGTCGTTGCAGTCCGATAGCATGACGACACAGACGAACGGGAAGCTGTCGTAGTGCCAAGCGACCGCGGAAGTGCCGTCCCCCAGAGGATCGTTCTCAGGGTTCTTGACAACCTGGGTTGTCTGGCCATTCCAGGTGATGTTAATGTTCGCAATCTCAAAGTCCATGTGGGGGACAACATCTACGCCGGCAACCTCGGAAATTTTGGAGATCAGCTCTGGGGAGTTCCAAGCGTCATAGGTGAAGGGCGCCCTCCTATTTCACAAGTCAGCAGTCATCTTGGTTCCTGTAGGGTGGGTTTACTCGTACTCATGGTTCATGCCTCGCACCATATGCTTGATAAACGTCGAGCTGTACTGGCACTCATCCAGCACCCTCTTACTAAAGATCTCCCGTCTCATTTGGAGAACTGCATCCTCCGAGAATAGAGAAAATGGATCGGAAACTGCGTGAGGCGAGACGCCCTGGCCCTCAAGGCCAATCTCCTTCATCGTCACGATGTTGACGGGCTTTTGGTAGTTCAGGTGCTTGTCTGCGTTGAAAGACTCAGGCGGGATCGCCCTAGCCTCATCGATCAGATACTGAGGAACGGCAGTTGGCGGCCGCGTTATTGATTTCGTGGCTGGGCCAACGGGCCTGGGTGCGCGCATAGGCCTGGCAACTGTAGCTGACATGGTGAATTTGGATAATGAGTTTGTGGTGGAAGAAGAGGAGCTCAAGTAACCTGACTTTGTTGTATATTTGAAGTTGTTTTGCCAATGGTGATGAATATGAATGGATGTAGTGAGGGAGAACTTAAATATCGTGGCCAAGCTCAAGGGGCAAATACGAGATACTCCACTGAACAGAAGGCTAGCCTCATAATAGCCAGCACTGTCTCGTCCGGGTCCAACTTGACAGAGCTAGCTGTTCACGGGATCTGAGCCGAGTTCCTCAACCATATGCTCGGTAGCTGTCCGGCTTGGACATGCGAATAGTGTGCCCCATAGTCTCCCGATTTGAACCGACATGGTCCGGGACTTCTTGCCGACGCAAGTGCGGTGTCTCGGGAACCCGGCCCCGGCCGCCACCACTAGCAGGCCCCCTCCCCGGGCATCGGGATCTATCGGGAAGCGAACGACCCAGGCTCACTTGCGACATATCCATGGAGATAGAGAAAGATGAAGTGGAAAAATTTAGTCTGATGCCTATCAATCGGGAAGTCGATTCCTTCGGGTAGACCTTGATAAGTGATCATTTTCGGTGCGAGTTCCGAGCATTATCGGCAATGGCGCGATACCGGTACAACCGTCTCAGAATGCCGTGAGGAAGCTTTCCCTCACTGGTAGAAATCCATAGCCTTCGATTAATGAGCACCTGTTATTGTCCCTGGTTAGTCTTCTAAGTCATTGCGGAATGGCTGTAAATGCCCAAATTTTACCGCCAAGGCCCTGTCGGTATGCCGACAAGGAAACGACCGTACGTCCCCAAAACGAAGGGTAAGTAACAATAACATTACTTTCTTATTAAATAGTGGTAGGTTTAGTCTTCCGATAACTTCATTAACACCTGACGCTAGGTTGTTGCGAGTGTGCTCGTCGTCGCATCCACTGCGACAGGACGGAGCCAAATTGCAACAAGTGCATGGTACACGGGCTGAACTGCAGTGGGATTTCTCCTAAATATAAGTTTGTCAATTCATCCCCGACGAAAATAAACCGACCGTCAGGACCTGAGCAGGACCGGCAGTCCGACAGCCAGAATGGCCAACAAGAGTCATCCGTCACGTCCCAAAGTCCATTGAGGAATCTACACGACAGTCCTTGCAACCCTGGTGAAGCCAGCCACTCATCGACATTTACCTCACCTGGAACATACTTAATGACTCCGGCAGCCGATTCATTGTTGTTTGCGAACAACCAGGGATATCTGGGAACGGAAACGCAAAATGACTGGTTTGACTGGCTGCTGCGTGCAGAAATGCCCGATCAACTCTCCTTATCGACAACCTTGGCCGAAGATCCCTGGGTGGAATTACTCAACACAGATATGCTCTCGCAATTTGGTAAGCTTAGAGTATGCCTTTTTCGCGCCCGAAATATAAGTCTCGGCTTACGGAGGCAATGCAGACCAAGGTAGTCAACCGCAGACAACGACGGAGATGGCCGACTTGGAAGACCTGTGCGAAGAATCGTGGAGGGAGAACTCTACAGAAGAAAACAAGCCGTCATGAGTTTTTGAACAGCCCAGGCGAGTCTCTTAGGCCGGTTGTCGAGTGTCTTCTTGTGTTCTGGGAAACTACGGCCGAAAGAAAATCATCCGAGACGAATTTACGGTGGATCCTAGATATAGATGCTGCTTCTGATCACCTTTTATTAGTCTATGTAGTTGTTAGGTCTAGATCCAATAAATAGCTTGCAGATCAACATATTGGTGTTTCATGTGTCGGAGACTTAACTCGGTGAGATTTTGACCCAATCTACCCGGTGTCTGTATGAAGGAATGAATGAATACGTAGTAAGACGTCAAGGGCCCGTGGTTCGATGTACAAGAGAAAAGAACCCAAATCCTGAAGTATCTGGTCCTGATCTCTCCTTCCAAGTCACGGAATGTGTGAGTTTGTGAATAATTACAGTTGCTGGCGGAAATATAACTTCGCCTGTGGAGGCGCTAAACGATCGCGAAACTTGAGCGGCTAATGCTTTTTTCATGGTCGCTCTCCACGCCGATATTCAATGACCATCCTTAAGATGAGCTCTCTCGTATATCCAGCGCCTACAATTGCTTTCACGTCTCGTATGTCTCTATGTCAAAAGGGAGTAAATGCCCACGACTCAATTGCCATTAACATCCTGGGGCCGTCACGGCCTCAATCAGGCTACATTGTCGCACTTGTGCTTCGCCGACGTCTTGAAAAATACAAGAGATTGCCAAATTCCTCTCCAGAACCCAACCGGCGGATCAGTTAAGGCCTGCTCATAGGCTGTGATGGCCGGAGCGTCCCAAATAAGGTCGACGTCTTCAGGCCTCACGATCTCCGTCTTCTTGATCAACTTCCACCCTGTGTACAAGCATGGGAAAAGTATGAGGAGCGTGTAATTAGTGAAGAACGCCGCCGTGTCGAAGGGGGCAAAGCTCCGATAGCCAAATATAAAGACAACGATGGTCATCCAGATCATACCGATCCAGGCACCGTAAGGCTGGAACCATCCCTTGTAGGATAGACTGTTGCGGTCAAAGCCTTGAGCGGTACAAGCCGCAAAGAAGCGAATGTAGGTGATTGAAATAACCACGAAGTGGATTATGGTTGCTGACGTCGCCATAGAGATCAGCCAGTCGAGGACTTGAGCTGAGCTTGCTGACAACTGGAGGAGTGCAAGAAGAGCAAACAGCATGACTATGCCGTAACAGTAAATGGGGATGCCCTTCTTGGTGCACTTTCTAAGGAATGCCGGAGCGCGGCCCTCGAGTGCCAGCCCGTACAGGATTCGAGCCGCACAATAGGAATAGGTGTTGCCACAGGAAAATAGCGTTGTGGCTAAAAGCGCAGAGACGATGTGAGGCAACACCTTGATGCTAAGGTTTCCTATAGCAATAACGTACGGAGAGGCACCGGCGGTTCCCGTATCACCTGTGGCGTCGGGGGCGAAGAAGGACGATAGAGTCGGGTCGTTGTATGGGACAAGGATGCCGACTGCAAGAGCTCCGCCACAGAAGAACACTACCTGCCGCCAGTAGACATTCTTAAAGCTCGACTTGACGTAGGTGCGGGGGTGCTTCGCTTCTGCGGCAATCATGCTGATGTATTCGGGACCGGTACAACTAAAAGCAGCAACCAGCAAGCAGCTTAGGAATCCCTCGAAGCGTCCGAGATCTCCTTCAGTGATATGCTCCCGAAAGGAGCCCGGGTCTGAAAAGTGACGGAAACCAAATGCGTCCTTCTGTGGATTGCCGCCTACCATGGTGACAAATGTGAAGGAGAAGAGCAGGACGAACAGGAAGCATTTGCCCCCAGATAGCCAAAACTCTGCTTCTCCGTAGATGTGGACCGCAAAGACGTTAAGGAAACTGTGATGGGAAAGTCAGCTTTTAATTACATCTTGGCTGCTTCGATCCACACACTGGGTGCTGTAAAGGGTGGAGCTTACACGTAAATCACTATGCATCCAATAACAATGGCGTAGACTGGGATCTCATCGTTCCAATAGGATAGCACCATGGACAGCGCAACAATCTCGAAGGGAACCACGATAACTTGATGGATGAAGAAATTCCATCCCGCCGCAAAGCCCAAAGCCTCGTCCGCCCACTTGCCAGCGAGGCGGATGAAGCCGCCCGCAACGGGCATATACGTCGACATCTCCGCGGCGGAATTATTGACCATGGCGAGGAAGATATTTTGCACGATAAAGGCAAGCAAGAGGTTACCCGGACCGCCATCGTATAGTGCTTTGCCGATGCTGATAAACATGCCGGTGCCTATGGACGCGCCGATACCGACGAGCTGGAGTTGCCGGTTTCCGAGCCCGCGATGCAGACCGTCTGCGGTTCTGGTAACCTCGTGGCTGTCTCCATACTGAGTCGTAGTTTCCTTTAGTTGACTGAACGGCTCTTCAAGAGACTTTCGGGAGGAGACTTTCGTATCTGAAACATTGTCCGTTGAGGATGACATGGTTTAAGTTATCCAACTTTAAAGGCTGCCCGGATGAATGATGTAGGAAGCCAGGGTACAATTGAACATAAAGAGGGGGTTGAATGGGGGGGGGGGGGGGGGGGGAG
>JAGFNX010000136.1:0-34733 GCA_017657125.1 Scopulariopsis brevicaulis
GGGCCCCGCCCCCGCCCCCGCCCCACMCCGCCBCCCATCCCCCCCCCCCCCCCCCGGCCCACCAAGCCACTTACACGAGCCCCGTTCGAATCCCCTCCACGAAGCCGCGAACACGGCGGGATAACGGAGGACTAAGCCGCAATATGGATTATAAGCGCCGTGGGTTAGATATTAACCGGTAAATGTGCCCGGGGGTGATGCGTTGTTTTGTCCCGGCTTGTGAGCTACGCCACTGCCTCGCGGTCGCCTACTTGGATTTTTACTTCCACTTCCACACCCGCCAGGCGGTACGCGGCGCAAAAAGCTTCCGGTACCGCCCCATCCCTCTCCCTACTCCTCACACGTACCCTCCACTCCTGTCTTCACTTCACGCTCGACCCCAACGTCATGCCATCATTCGGCCTTCCGATGTTACAGAGCACCACGTCGTATTATATAAATGGACTCGCGTTGTTGTTCGACGCCGGTAAAAGTACATACCCCAACCCAACAAGATTACATTTCGTTTCCTTGGTATTCCCCATAGAACCCCCCATAATTCCGGCCTGGTATCATCCGTAATGCCCAGCATTTTCCCATCCCCACACAATATAAAAGAAGACGAGAGAAAACTCCGGCCTCTAAACGCCCTCGTTGACACCCTCTCGTCAGTATATTCCACCCCCGGCCACACTCCCACTCACTCACACCCCCAAAACCCCACACCACTCAACCTACCCACCACTCAAAACGACCCCCTCATAGCCCTCACGTTATTCCCCAACCGAACACTCCCAAGCTCAAGCGCCATATCATCAATCTCCTCCCTTGAAATCTCCCTCCTCTCCCCTCCCTCTCCACCCTCGCCTTCCCCCGCTCCCCCTCCCAGGCCCTCCCTCCCAAACCTCGCCCTGACCTTCTCCCCCAGCCACGTCCGCCCCATCTCCTCCTTGCAGGTCGCCCAGCTCGTGCTAAAATAAATAATAGCATTCCACACCCCCTGAAGCGGCAACACCACCGCGCTCGCGACGTTCAGCCCGAAGCTCACATCGTTGGGGTGTATAAGGTTATGCACCCGATTAATAGAACTAGGCGTCCACGTAACCAGAATCGAAATTGCAAAGACGAAGCTAGTACGCAGATACGCCAGCTTAACGGGGTCCAGACTCTGCAGTCGAGCCCTGAAGCGCGAGAGGATAGACTCGGACTTGTCCGACTTGTCCCGGGGCGAGGGAGTCGAGGTGCAGGTCGTCTCGAAGCGGGTGTGGCTCGCGGACTCCATGGTGTCGGGCCCGTCCTCGCAGGGGCCCGCCTTGCAGAGCGTCTCGGTGGACTTTGTGGTGCGGGGCCCGCCGCGGGTGGGGGGCGGGGTCCAGGTGCCGGGGACGCAGGTTGTTATCTGGACCTCGGTGACGGCGGTGCCGTAGACGTCGGTTCGGCCGGTGATGTTTTGGGGTTCGGTCTTGCTTGTTAGCTGGATCTGTGGGGAGGGCGGTTTGGGGCGGGAGAAATGGAAGGGGGACTTGCCTTTTCAGCAGAGTCTCGGACGTCGGAGGAGGACATCTCCTTACCCTCTTGTTCATGGGTGCTGAAAGTGAGGTTCCGCAGTTGGTTCCGCTGGTGGAAGACGTGATACCCAACAGCAAAGTAAATGATGGTCGAAAAGAAGATGCAGACCCAGATGGGCAGGTAATACAGGTAAATCCGCAGCGACGTCCACTCCGGGCCTATCCAGCACCATAGCTGCGTCTCGTCAGTATCTCTGACCACCTTGACCACGGGAAACAGGAACTCACCGTTGCGTCACCGTAAACGCGGCGGCCATTCTCCCCCCGGATCAAGAGGCAGGTGAGCGCCGGGACGAAGGGGATGCCGAAGCATACGAGGCAGTAGAGCCACACATACTTCCTAAACGATGCAGGGTTCGCTCCGAAGAAGAAAACGAGGAAGACGTTGACGGCCATGGCGAAGGACCACCATGGGTCGGACTGCATGAACCTGGGATTGTCAGCTCGTCTCCACACAAAGCACGACAGACCAGATCACACAAAGCACCCGGGGCAGTCAAGCATACATCTCCAGGAGGAAAGCCTGCGTCTGGCACAGCGCAGAGTTGACCCCCGCCCTCAGCCCATCAAACCCAATCAAGCACGCGACGCCGGCCCCGGCATTTGCAATGGACGCGAAGAGAAGGAACAGGTTCGGGACGGTGCGCATGCGCTTAAAGGCCCAGTATGTGATGACTATGGCGGTGATGCCGACGAGCGAGAGCGAGGACCCGACGCGCTCGAGGGCCACGAGTATGTCGATTTCGCTTTGAGTGAGGTCCATCTGATCGGGTCGATCATGGCCGTTGGTTTCGATCATGGTTTGTCGTGGCCGTTTCTCCTTCCCGGCGGGGGAGGGGGAACTGGGCTGGAAATAAAGGGACGTGGGAGGGAAGGAAGGGATGGGTTATTGGGGGTGACCGGGGGGGCTTGGGGAGTGCAGAATGTGGCGTCCTGTATCGACGTCGGCAATGGGGGAGATTGTCTCCTATTTTTTTGGTATGGGTGGGTGGGATACCGTCAAGACGGGGGTGTCATTGACGTCCTCTGGCAGGTTGGGCCAGATGCTTACCACGCAGGGGGAACTTTACGAAAAAAGACGGGCCCAGGGGCGAGGGGCAGACTGTAAGTCGAAGCAAGGAGTGACGGGGATGGTAGATGGCGAATAGAAGACGGGGAGAGGCGCAAGGGTGGCAGGGCGGGAGGACTCGAGGAGCCGGACTCGATCGATGGGACCCGAGGGGGTGTCTCAGCTATTCGCGCCGTGGCGGGCACCCGAGTTTGCAATCCCTGCTCCAGGACTGGGCCGAGAGGGCGTCAGCGTCACGGACTCGGCAGGACGACGCGTGTGGGGTATCAGGTATCAGGGCTATGGTTGCCAAGGCGGTGGGCAACTCGCATACACGGAGCGTAAGGATAAAGTGAGGAACGAAGGGACTCGTAATGGAGGGACGGGGGACAGGGACTCGATTCCGGGAACATCCCTCCAGAGAGGTGAGAGGAGGCGGGACCCGGGGCTGGAAGAGAACGATGTTTTGCATTTAGCTATCGTGTGCGACGCGAAGGCGACGATGCGGGTCCGTTATTGGGCGTCGAGGGTGCCACGAGCTGACCCAGAGGGGAGTGGCGGGGGATATGAGGCAGCGGCGCATCTCCTTCGGACGCGGGTACGGGGAGCGGTGAGGGAGTACCGAGAGGAAGTCGAGTCGGCGAGGGGAGAAGACACAGCGTCGGGAGGTCCTCGGGTATTGCGAGGATCGCGACCTGACAGAAGCACGGACTGGACCACCATGAACTGACAAGCCACTAGTCCCGTGACACTACGGAAGGCACAGTTGCCCGTATAAGGAAGAGGAAGGACGGAAAGCGAGGGGAGGAAAGAGTGACAGCGTCGGACACGTCGTCACCGGGAAGGAACTACTCGTCACGGGGGTGCAACGGACCATGATTCGGCGACAGGCCTGTCCGCCTATGAGGGTGCTCGGCGGGGGATACTCCCCAGGAAGCCGAGTGCTCCTTCCTTTGTGTGCGACCCCGAGGTGACTCGGTAAGTGAGGGCTGTAAGTGGAGGAAGGCGCGACCCGGGGAGGTCACAGGGCTGGGGGCGTACATTGACCACGTGTACCTGCGTACCTTTTTCCAGAGGGATGGAAAGTGGAAATTCTGAGAAAGGGCAAGAGATCTGGAAACCTCATGTCCACTTATCCCAAACATGAGATGCTGCCATTGTTTGCCAGTGGTGGCTTTGTTGGAGGCGCAAGAGGACGGCACCGGGGTCATCATGGGAACAATATGGCCGGGGCGCTGCTTGACCCCGACGGGTACCATGCCGAAGGAAGAAGGGAAAATCCGGCGTCGACGTTCTCGGGAGCAGGATAGACTCGGGTCCCTCGCCCACCGAGACGGGAACCCGCGTCCCCCACGCCGCCGTCCGTCCGCGGACCGCCAGCTCAAAGGTACCTCCCAGCCAGGAATCTCCTCTCCCAGTCTCCTCCTGACTGAGTTCTGGGTCGCTTAAATAGGTATCCGTCGCGCCTCTGGGGAGACCAATTCATCATCTGTGCTCTGGCGTTGGGTATCTTGGGAAATGGCGGTTGTTTGCTAGCAGTGGGTTTCCTCACCGTTTGCCAGCTGTGGTGGGGAAGGAGGGGCGCTGGGGTAACCTTGTCTGGCGGTGAATACGTCGGCGGATAGCCGCGTCCTCGACAGAAAAGCGGTAACCAAGCGAAAGGTGTGGATATCTAATCTTGACATCCCTCATGAGGCGCGGTCACAAATTACTGGAGACGGAGAGGCATCGGGATCCCGGGGGGCCTAGTCCGTCCGGGCCCAGCATCGCACGAGCCGCGCACATGACATCTCCCGTCGACCCCGGACCCCGGCCGCGACGGGAAAGGAAAGTTGAGAAGACACTGGCAAGCCGGGGTAGGGCCCCGCGGGCGGATCTCGGCGCCACCCTCGCACAAAGGAGAGTCTGGGCTATCTATACGAGGCCGTAGCCGAACAAATGTGTGACACAGCGGACGAAAGAAAATTGATAGTGGGGAACAGTGTCCATGGCTGCAGATGACTTTGGGGCCTATCGTCCAATGTGCGCTCTGGAAATGGTCGCGGAATGGAGCTGGACGGATGGGTATAGGTAGAGGTGGTGGGCGAACATCTGGTTTTTTCGAGGGATGGCGTTGGCCAATGAGAGTCGGATTGTTTTCTGTGGTCAAGAGTAGAGTCTGTTGGTAAGGGTTGAGTTGGAGGAAGGAGAGGGAAAGAGGGAGAGGGCTAATACTGCCTTGTTCTGCGTGTAAGTGTTTGCCAAGTCCGCCAATCGTGGCCTCCATGACTCGCATACCCGCGATCGAAATGGCGCGAGAACCGGGCTGGCTGACTGGCTGCTGATACCCTGGCTCAGGGCTGCGGGAAACACCCCTTGCCTCCCACCCCCGCGGGGAGGAAGACAAAAATCCAGGGACACGAGACCACCACAGCGCGGCCCGTGCCTTGTCCCCGCCACGGCACGGAAGCGCGTCGGGGTCCAAAGTTTCGAGCTTCGAGTTTGGAGGGCGCCACGCGGGAAGTCCGTTGGGCGTCCGTCGGGCCCTTTTGCTGGTCCATTCCCGCGGCGCTTCTCTTGTGTATTTTTGGGAACTTCGGGTTCCAGCAGGGAGGGATCCGTTGTCTCGGCCTTCCTGGAATCCTGTGATCCTCGTATCCGGTAGCGAGGAATTGCGCGTCTGGAAGGGATTAGGTCCGGCAGGGGTTCAGGCGAGGAAGGATGGTATCATTGGTGCTGAGAAGCTTGATCTCCACAGGGTTACACTGGCCTCCCAACCACAGAACCTAAAATAAAACAAGGCCCTAACAATGAAGCCAAGATCCTATCCTCTTCCACCATCGGGGTCCGTCCACTTGGCGTTGAGGTCTAGTCTCCTTGGCATTGAGTCCACCCCTTGGCATCGACGATCTGTGGGGGACGTCGGATATAGGTTCTGCGACGCAAGGGCCGGACCGGGAGCTCTTCCGCGGTCACAGCCACCTCTCTCCTCATCCTTGAGGGCGCCCTTCGAAAGTCAAAACGGGGAACGTGGGGATAACGACCTTTCAAGGAGAGTCCCTTGCGTGGGTGCGGAGCGCCGGGGGATCTGTCCTGCGCGCTAGTGTAAGAGGTGGAGATAACGTCGGCCGGGCCCTTGCCTGATATGGCATGTCTGTGCTGGAGGGAATTTGCGTCAAAGCAAGCCACCGTCCTGAGTACTCGGGCCATACCGAAACTGGAAGCCTTTTATCTCTTGCATGGCATTATTGGAGTGCCGGAGGGAGTCTTCGCAGCCCTCGAGAAGCGGAGGACTCTGGAACTCGAGGGAGGAAGACTACGTAAGGCGGTCCCAGAGCACCGGGACAGAGGGACGGGTTCTAGACAACGCAAGGAACAGATCCATTGTCAGGGATCATCTCGAGGCTACTCCGCGTTAAGCAGGTGATGCGTGTCATGAAAGTCTGGTCGATTCATCACAGCCCCGGACGGAAATAAACCTTGCAAGGAGCGTCTGGGGAAATCCCACGTCTTCCCCAGCGCCGCGACTCCAGGAATCGGCGGTGTTAGTTAAACGCAAGGAGCGTGGCAGCGAAGAGGCCAAACCACCGGCATCCCTCGCTCCCACTAACTCAAAGCAACAAGCTACAGTGACTCCCAGCCGCCCATACCCCCGGATATCTCCCCAGCTTTGCCCGCAACCTCCCACAATTCCGAGCCCATCTCCACCCCCGTACCACCAACCTCACGCTTCAACCCTTTACCGCCTTACACCCGGCCATGTCCTCGCACCAACGGCGCCAACGTCCTCGGACTTACCAGCCTCGTGATACCCATCTCCTCATATGATGTAACACAAACACAGCAGAAGAACGGATAACAGATAATTCCTAAAGAAGAAACAGGAACGAGGCGCCTCGCTCGCGCACCCAGACTGGATTTTGCCTCCGCGACGATGCCGCCCAAACTCCGTATCAGTTTTTTTCCCGCCTACCGTACTCCCTTTTCCATTCGCAGATCCATAGTTCGTACATGTTCCCATAACCCAACCCCACAATATCCCGATATCCCCAAATCTGAGAATCCCAAAACCCCATACCCTGAGCCCAACACCCCATCCGACCCCAGCCTACAGAGCATACACGAAGCCCGGATGCAAATCCCCCAACCCCTCAACCTCCTCCTCCGTCTTCCCCTCCAATACCCCATCCCTCCCCCCCGCTCTCCTCTTCCGATTCTCCCTCATAAGCCCCAAAAGCATAACAAAACTCCCCCCAACAAGAAACACCGCCAGGAACCCCAAAACAACAGCATGTCCCTCCACAAAATGCGGCGCCCGGAAGTAGATGTTACTACTCACAATCCCAGTCAGATTCCCCCACCCAATCGTCAGCCCCAGGACGATACCCCGCTTGTAGACACCCTCGGTGTTATTCGCGACCCAGGAGATGGTGTTGCTGATGCAGGGGTATATCCCCAACGCGGCAAGGAAGGTACCGGCGTACTTTACGCCCGCGTCGCCTGAGCCGAGGAGCATCGCAAAGCCGACGGCTGCCACGGTTCCTGCGATGAGGTTGCAGATGCCGCGGCGGGAGGTACGGTCTGCTATGTAGCCGACTACCACGGTGATGATGGCGGCGGTGACGTACGGCGCCGCGGAGAGGAGCTGCGAGCGGATGACGGAGGAGGACATGTGGCCCTTTGTGGTATCCGCGTGGTCGAGCCCCAGGTCCAGCTCGTCAATAATGCTGGGGAGGAACAGCGAAAAGGCGTACAGCGGCATATCGCAGCCCATGTAGATTGCCATGCTCAACCACGTCTTCCAGTCCTTCAGCGCAGAAACCAGGTAGCTCGACTTGAACTCCGTCTCCGGGGTGGATGACCCCAGCTGCTGGTCGTCCGCCAGGCGGCGAAGGACCCGTTCCTTTTCGTCGGAGGTGAGGTGCTTCGTCTCGTGGGGAAAGTCGAGGACCATATAGAAGGAGGCGATGCCCGCGAGGACGGTGAGGATGCCCTCGAGGATGAAGATCCAGGCCCAGCCGGGGCGGCGGCCGACGCCGTGCATGAGGGAGATTGCGCCGGCGAGGAGGCCGCCGAAGGAGCCGGAGGCAGCGGCCGCGGAGAAGAAGATGGCCTGGGTGTGTTAGTGCGTGTAAGTCCGGAGGGGGGCTGGGGAGGGTTACAGCTCGGACACCAAGTTCTGATCGCTTGTACCAGCAGGAGAGGTAGTAGTTTATGCCGGGGAATAGGCCCGCCTCTGTGAGGCCCAGGAACCAGCGGGCGGCCATGAGGCCGGCGTAGTTTGTGACGAAGCCCATCGACGTCATGCAGGCGCCCCATAGGATTCTGTCTCACCCATTAGTCTATCATCGCAGTGAGGAGAAGCCCGGACAACGGAAAATGCGATTGGGACACGGACATCGCCCACCGGTAGTATAAGCCCGCCAGGAGGAGCCCAACAAGACACCACTTCCATCGTCACTCAACACCGAGGGTAAACTTACACTGTAATCGGGATAAAAACCGAGGGCCGGATGCTCTTGAGCAGCACGTTGGTGATGGGCTCGAAGACGGCGTACGAGACAAAGAAGATTGTCAGCGTGGCGTTGTACTGCCCCACAGACAGGCCAAGCTCCTCGCTCAGGCCCGCGATGTTGGCGTTGCCGATGTTGGTGCGGTCGAGAAAGGCGAGGAGGTAGAGGAAGCAGAGCTGGTTTTTTAGCCTGGATGAGGTGGGGATGGCAGCTGTGGGTTGGAAAGGGCGTGCTGTGTGGGGATCGGGTGGAGTTGTGACTTACCCATGGGAGGAGCTTCCAGTCTAGCCGCCGGATGAGCTTCCTGTCCTGTTGATGTAAGTATGGGAGCCTGGTCAAGGAACGGGGAAGCTCACCTTTTCAGTCTCGATAATGTCCTGGGATGGGTCCGAGCCGTCCACTGACAAACTCGAGCTCGCCTTTTCCACGTTTGGTTCCATTTCGCTCATCTTTGCAGGATGCTATGGGGTGAGTGGCTGTGTAGGTGTTGAGAACAGGTTGATATGCGACGGAGAAGTATCCAATATGTCGGGGTAGGGATCGAAGGAGTCCGGGGCTGTAGTCCGCCGCAAAACGCCTCCTGAAAAGATGCGTGTCTGTCTCCCGTGATGTAATAGCCTCGATTTCCGTATAAGACACTCGCCGGGCTAGACCAGGAATCTCCGCCGGAATTAACGCCTCAGTGCGGTGCTTCTCTCCTTATGTTAAACCACCGTCTTCGAAGGCAAGAAGCAATTATAACATGGGAGGATAACCGGAGGAGAGCATATGGATTATAAAAGGGACGAGGGGAGGGTAGAGGACCGGGGCCCCAGGACCTTCTTTATACTGCATTCCCACCCTGACCTTTTCTGTCACAACTCACCACCATGCAAGCATCGCCATCCGGAAATTCCACCAAGAAAGCCCGTGTCCACGTTCCGCCAAGAATGGCAATATCGAAGCCTCCTTCCTCCATTTGCCGGTGGGGGAAAAACCTTAATCAAGGGGGGGAAGGAGCCGGGGAGGGAAGCAGGGGAACAGGGGGCAGGAGCGACGGGGGCGCAGGCGCACAGGGACGGGACACAGATGGCACATGCGCACATGTGGTGAGGGGAAGGAGCCACCGGGCGTGTTTTTTCCCTCTGCTCTCGCGTGTGATTTCCACCGGACAGGTGGGAAGATGGCTTCCTGGCCGCTTCTGGCCAATCTTGGCCTTTGGTGGGGTTTGGGGATCGTCATTGAGAGGGACGCCATGGCTCTCGTGAATCGCCCGCGGAGGGGATGCGGTGAACCCTGTGTCCGTGGTGTGACGATGGGCTTTTGGACACGGCGTTCCCGGACGGTATCCATGTCCAGTACTTGGACGGCAGGTTCGAGGATTGCATCGATGATCGTACGTATCCTACCTGGAGCTGGCGGCCGGGGAGAATTCGATCCCGCCCGATTCCCGTTCCCATGGTGTGGAGATTAGACGCACTTCGTCGCCGGCCACTGACGACGATCTTCTAGGAGAAGTTTAATCCCCCGAGAAACGCCTTCCAAGACACTCCTCCCAAGCCTCCGGGACGGCTTCCACCTTGTCGAACCAATATTCATCTCAGACACGGAAGCGTGCATTCATCGACCGCCCCATCGCGCGCCGAACATTGGGACCGCCCGAGGGAGCGCAAAGCACCTCAGTGCTGCGAGATTAAATGGACAGCGAGGATCTATGCGGGCACCCGGTTTTCTTGCGCGCGCCTCCACGTGTGAGGTGCTTCGGAGGTGCGCAGGGGGACGCAGGAGGGGAAGAGAGGGCGAGAGGTGTCAGATCTGCGTGTGATGCTCCCCGAGGGGTGTCCTACTGACTGCGCCTGACGCTTGCCGTGGCACACTGTTGGTTCTGGGATGATGTATAAGTCTTTCTACGGGAACCCGGCATTCCAGCCAGCCTCAGCAACGGGAACCAAGGGACTAAGGAAGAGCATATCTCCGGGACGCCCCAGATCGGGCCTTTACCTCGGGGGCTTCGCCGGAGGAGGGCGGCTTTGTGGAACTGGAGACCTCGTGGTTGAGTTTGTGGGATGACAGGGCGTCGCATATGCGGGTAGCTATGTCTGCCGGGGGGTGGAAAGAGGGAAGGGAAAAGCTGTGCGAGTGGTACGGAAGCCACGAGGAAGGGTTAGAATTAAGGAGGAAGAGGGGAGGAAAGTGAGTCGTCGAGTCCGGTGGGGGAGCTGCGTGTTGGGTGACGATCGACGAAGGGGCCGCGGAGATGTGCCTCGAGGGGGGGGACGAGGCGGGTAGCCGTGGCAGGCGGGGGCAGGATAACGGCGATGCAGCTCGAGGGTCGAGGGAGCAGGGCGGCACATTCCCCTTTCCTGCATGCTCTAATTGGGTTTGGGTTCACATCCGTTGAGGGTCCCGTCCCGTCTGCCATGTTCATCTCAGAACGACCGACTGTCTGTCAGCTCTGGAACCATGTTTCCACGTTTGCTGCGAGACACCCGATTGGAATTCACAGCCCCTGGTTGGCTCGTACCACCACCTTCCTTGGCCAACCCGCCGATCCCACGGGCTGATTACTCGCCGGAAACCGTGGCCCTCGGTTGGCGGGCGTCGACGCCGAGGCCGGTCGGGGCACGTGTGGAGGGAGGGCGTTGCATCATGCCGGGTGACGGCATCGTTATATCAGGAGTTGGCCAAGTAGATGCGAGGTTGATGGGCGCGTGTCTCGCCCCCCTGGAATTCTGCTCACCTGTGCTTCTGGCCTCATCGCCCTTGCTTTGTGCCTTTGGGCTTTTTACAAGATATGAGGCGAGAGGGAGGTGTGAGAGGCAGCGAGTGGATTGGCGACGAACGCTTCTTATGGACTCTGCAAAGGCAAGCCTAACCATACTACTTACGCGTCGAGGGCAGGTGGCCAAGGCAGGACTGCCATGCCCTCGGGGAGGTTGACACGGGCTGGGAAGCGGGCCCCTCTTGAGGCAAGAAGTTGCGCCCCGGAGGTTCCCATGCCATCGGACCTTGTCCGTGTGGACTCGAGGTCCCCGTAATTAGGAGCTCGATGTTGCGCGGGGTCCTGCAACCTGGAGAGCCCACCTCGCGTCTCACAGGCGTTCAGGCGTTGTGGTCGTGGGTATCTAATTACTTTGCAAGAGCTTGGTGGTATGCCTCCTGTCCCTTCTCCCCTCTAACAGAGGACGTAGATGCAGGGTCTTGCAAAGATCGAATATCCGGGACCTAAGACCCGGAAGTGGCCACACAGTCCTGGGATACAAAGCGCGAAAACCGTCTACGCATGGTCCTTACAATTCGGTGAGAGTAAGGACGGCCCGAGTTCAAGCAACAGAGAGCGGGGGGGGCGGCGGTCGAAGTCTGGCTAGGTGGAAAACAAGGCAAACGAAACGGGCCGAACTTCCCAGCGGGCTCTCAGCTCGAACCGTTGGCGGCTAAGCTTTCTCCTGCGTCGGGACATGTCCTGTGATCTTCGTTCCTGTGGGGAATGGGGATGGGGGATCTTCAGAAACGTCGGTCGCTGTTGGTTCGAGGAGGGTGCCAAGAATCTTCTGTGCACTGCCTGCAGATCTTGGTGCTCGATGCAACCAGCGTTGCAGGTGCTGACTCTGACTGGGCTTGCCTGGGTCTCCGTGCGTCGGTTCGATTGGGGGATGGGGTGACAGGACCGCGGCAAACACGCGGCCGTGATTGAGTCGGGACGGGCCACTCGTCGGCCGTTGTCGTTCGCACCTCGATGTTGGGTAACGCGAGAACCCGCCGCTTCAGGGACGGCCACACTCCTTTCTTCGGAACGGGGGGTTGAAAAGAGGGATACGATGCAGCGGTTCCCGCGTTCTTTTGGCCTCGGGGATGTGTTTCCTCAACGCGGTGCGCTCATGACGCCGACTGAACGAGTGACATGAGGCGCTGCCGAGGGACTTACAAGGAGAGTGCCGCGGTCGGGCCGCGGAGGGCAGGGGGGCCAGGTCACGGCCTCGGAGACATATGCGCATGGTTACTAGGTTCCTTGCTGATACTGAGACATGGAGGACCTCGGGCCTGGATGCCGGGTTCATCGTACTGCCTGCCTTGACGTCTGGCGTTACGTCGGAGGCAGCAGGTTTTGGACCGGTGTGTTGGCTGAGGATGACCTGATGGGAGGTATGTGAGGTTCGACGGCTGGTGATCGGGGTGATTGACCTTCTGCGAGTCGCGCTTTGAGGAAGCAAGGGAGTGAGCAGCGGTCGGGGTCTTCGTCTAGCAAACGTCCCGAGCAGACCCTGTCATCTTGCGTCTGCTGTCCGTTGACAGGACCTAGCTCCTCGCACAGGCCGCCGGTGTCCAGCGACGGAGACATCGAGGACGTGTTTACCGGACCCCTCATTTTTTATACCCAGGGGCATCTCGTGACTCGACTTATCAACGGTCCGTCCTCCTCAACGGCAACGGAAGCGTGGAAGCTCGCCATCCGCCACCAACCGCCAGCATTCGAACATCCCCGACATGGATACTTGTAACTGGCTGAGACGAGACACAATGAAAATGACGTCACCAGGTTCAGCAACTCCCGTGACTTTCTGGCCAGGTACCCGGTAAGAAAAAAAAAATGCCTTCTCAAAACAATGCCCGTCGGGCGCCTGTCATCTCGCGGACTGCCCTTTCAACTAAATTCACGAGCAGGTATAAGTTTGGCACCAGTCCCCGAGCCGACCTGTGTGCCGTCTAGACAAGCGCAGAGCAAGACGCCGCAGTCCCCACCGGTCAACCTGGAAATGGGGACTCAGAAAACAAAAAGGGGGGGTGGTGGGGAGAAACTCGGTGGGCGCGCCAAGTCGGGACCCTGCTGGCCGTGCGGGATTCGCCAGGTGCCCGCCCGCCCTCCTGCGAATTCAGTAAGGGCGCCGTTGATGGGCGGGCTCGGGACGTAGACCGGTCAGTCGGTAGCAGCCCTTTTCAATGCCGGGGAGGGAATGGAAGGGGACGTCGCGTGATTTCTCTTCCATTTCGTTTTCCCGGCTCCGTGCGATGGACGGTGGTCGAGACCACACGGTTTTTCCTTGGCGCGATGGTTTTAGCGCCGTTGATGTTCGGAGTGGGGGGGCGGAGGATTAGGCCGGTACTTTGGGAAATGTACCCTGCCTCGTGGGCACTCCCCGGCAGAAACGGTGGCGGTGAACGGTGAGGGGGTGGGACGTCACTGTCAGACGAGAACCCCTGATTTTGAGCTTCCCGTGTCCTCGTGCTAACAATAGAAAAGCGAAAGCGCGGCGGGTGCAAGAGAAGAAAAGAAAGAAGAAAAAGGGGGGAAAAGTGCATTGCAGCCGGGGCCGTGACCTCAGGGTTCAGGGTTCACTCGTCAACCGGTCAACCACTGATACCGCTCCATCTGTTTCCCTGCAGCATGTCGCGCTCGGGAAGGGGGAAAAAGGAAGGAGAGGAAGAGAAAGGGTGTGGGGTGGAAACCCGCTCCCGACGCCGGGAAACGAGCCAATGATGCAAGCGGCGGGAAAGGTGTGGGGCAGGGTGTGAAGGGACCGGGTATAGGTACAATGGCGTCACCCGACAGCCACTGCAGCCACTGTAAGGGAGCTAACCGGGGAGAAAAGAACGACGTCGTGTGGTGGGGCCCACCGAGTACATATTATCTCCTCGAGATGGCTCATTGTTTTCCTGGACCCCCGTCGAAACCCCCTTTCCTGGCTCCCCGCTTCCCGTCCCGCCACTTCTCGGTTCGATATTCCCCACTTTCCCGTTTCCCTCGTCTTGGTTCAACGGACGGACGGACGGAGACCCGCTGCCCGGACGGAGAGGGGACGGGACGGGGACGGGGACGGGGCCACGATGCCGTTCGGCGCTGGATGCGTTGGGCCGTCGCACCGGCAGCGCGTGGATCGGGGGGACGCCGTGCCAGGACAGGCTCCCGCGTCCGCTGAGGAACCGCCAAGACGGGTTGCCGGCCTGGTCGAGTCGGAGGAGTTGGGAACTTGGCAAGCTCTGGGGCTGTTTCCCCGACACTAAACTCCTATCACCGTTGATGCAACGCCCAAGGTCAGGCGGACGGGGGACGTCGTCCACTGGCTGATCCGCCGCCCACGTATGTCCCCGGCGGCGCAGATGCAGAAGTCGGCGTCGGACCTTTTTCTGCTTTCTGCTTCGGCGGGTCGTTGTGCCGGGGCGGGCACCGTGCCGTGACTGCCACAGGGCGGAATACCTGGGCGGGTTGGCGGCTTCCCGTTTACGTTACGGAGATTGTTTCGGGACGGCGGTACGTACCGGGCCGATCAGTGGGCACGGCGTCCTTGGTCAGCGGCGGCCAGTGGCCAATGCCGCGCTGGAATGCGAGTCCAGGGCCCAGATGACGCCCACGAGGGTTCCTTGGCGTTCTAATTTCCAGGCAAACGGCCCTAGCGCCGTTGAATGCCAACCCGCCACCGTTTCGGTCGGCGACCGAAACTCCTCTCTTCACTCCCTCTCCTACCTCCTCTTTTTCCTTTCGTCGCCAAATATCGTCCCTCTCCTTCCGCACAGCACACCCTGCCCTTTTTCTGCTGGAACACACGCCTCCTCTCCTTTATATTCCCCCTCTTGACGTCGTTTTTTAACCTCTGGTATTTAATTTCTTTTTATTTTTGCTTCTTTTTCGTTACTTGCTCCCGCCGTTATCGCCCAATCGGCCTGGGAAGGTCTTGGAGGCTCGAGAAAGCGGATACGGGGACATCTGGCAGTACACGGCGCCAGCCACATCATTTTCCAGCCGACGCGCTCCCCGCGGCTCCATCCCCCGAACGAGAAACGCCCATTTACTAGGACCGGGAATAACGAACGGGCTTAGTGGGCGCCACGCGGGAACCTCGCGAGGGGAAATCGAGTACGGACGCAAAAAAAGGGGACTTTTCTTTTTAGTTGGTCGGGGGTTAATCCTGGATTGCGCCGCCGACGAAAGCGCTGTGACGCCCCCGGTATCAATTTTTCTTTTCTTTTCCTTCTACGCCTTGTCGGGACGGAGGTCTTCGGGAAGGAGGATATAGCAGGCCGGACGCCGTCGAATTCTCGGGCCGAGCGAGAAACTGAGATTCCTAGCCAGTGACTCTGCCTCGGTGTACGCGACCGACCGAACGAACAAAAAAAAAGCAAGGATTCCGGGACCGAAAGTCTTGCCGCACACGTCATCGAAACCGCGAACCCCAGCTGCCGTGGCGACCAAGCGCCAGGCTTAAACAGCGACGCGAACCACCGAAACCCACGAAACGGGCAAACCATTCGGACGTCCCATGATTTCCCGGTGCGCCGACCTTCACCGACCCATCTCGACGAGGAAGAAATCCGCCCTCCCTCCCTGAACTAGCCGACCCGGAACGGGATACCACGCGACATCTTGCGAATTTTTCAAAAGGGAATCAGAGGCTAGCACGACACAACACACCCCCCCCCTCATACTGTGATGGCCTCCCCAACGACGGAGATAACCGAGACCCCCGCGTCCCCCCACCGCGAGCACCCCTCGTCGTCCGAGGACTCGTCCGCCGAGCACGACCACCACGGCGCCCGCGGCGGGATCAGCCACAACAACATACACGCGCCCGTGCCGACGAGGCCGCGGCTGCTGAGCAGGAAGAGCAGCGGGCCCATGGTGATCAACCGGGACAGCGACGTCGGGCCGGTGGATATCCAGTTTGGGCCGGATGATGTCAGGGCCATGAGTCCGAGGCGGGCGAGCGAGGATATCGAGGCTATGGGGCGGGAGGCGAGGGATGAGCTGAGGAGGTTAGTTTCCCTTGTTGCCCCCCTCTTTTTCCTTCTTTTGCCCCCTGTTTGCTCCCTGTTGTGAGGGTGTCTCTTATAGGAGAGGCTGGGAGGGGTTGTGCAGGAGAGAGAGATTGTGCAGGAAGAAACGCCATGGGTGGGA
The DNA here is from genome assembly GCA_017657125.1 of Scopulariopsis brevicaulis. Taxonomy (NCBI): domain Eukaryota; kingdom Fungi; phylum Ascomycota; class Sordariomycetes; order Microascales; family Microascaceae; genus Scopulariopsis; species Scopulariopsis brevicaulis. Next base: position 15,955 of record JAGFNX010000136.1, read on the forward strand.
TCTTACGCTGACGCGGTTCACAGACAAGCAAAGCTCCTCCAGGACTCCCTCCTCCGCATGTTCCAGCGCATCGACGCCGTGCGCGAGGAGCACGACAAGCTCGACAGCAACAACCGCTTCCTGCAGAAGTACATCGGCGACCTGATGAGCACGAGTAAGATCACCGCCTCGGACCCGCGCGCGAGGAAGTGAGTACCACAAGACAGCACGCTTGGCCCTCGCGGGAACACGCCCTAGCCCCAAGGGTGTGTGAGATCGCCCCCCCGCGGAACGAGACCGAGGGTAGACCGGAGAGGAACTCCGGGGATCTTGGGAGTCCGTGACATAAGGGTCTTCCAGGTTGTCGTGGGGATGCCTGACGTGGACTCGGCCGTGGCATATGAAGAGCGGTGCGGCTGACTGCCGTTGGCCCCGCTTATGAAGCCGGGAAGAGGAGAGGTAGGAAAGGAGGAGGAGCGGAGGAGGGGATGAGGGGAGAGGACAAGCGGTGGAGATACCCCCGTCGCGAGACGTTATTGCATCCGGCATAGCAGTGCAGCAATGCCGCCTTCGTCATTTTGTTTTCCATTTATCTCGAGAGGGGAAGTAAGGGGTTGTTTCTCTACTGTACGGGACATTGGGCTTTGAGGAGGGCATTTCTGGACCCCGGGACCTCGCCTGTAGAGGCCGGTGTGTCTTCATAGGGCCCAGCTGGGACCGCTGGATTCGTGTGTTTGTGTCCGCTTGTTTGGGTGTTGGGGCCATTAGCTCGGTAACTCGGATCTGGTACGGTAGGGAAAACCAGGAAAACAAAAACAAAAGATGAATTTCAAAAAAACTGCCGGCGAGCCCTCTTTGTTGGTTTGAGCACGGTTGGGGAGACGTAAGCGGCGGATGGGGTCGGGATCGCGGTGTATCAAGGGGCCAAAGGTCCCCCGGTGAGGCCTTGCTGAAAGCTTGGAACCTCTTGACGAGCCATGGGATCAATCCCACCGAGGACCAGATCGGGATGGTGAACTTGGCGCGAAGCTGTAGCTGCCGGGGCTATCCCACACCCGCCGGGCCCATCCCTAACACTAACATCCAGTGAGATCCACGAAGAGGCAATTCGAACATGTTTTTTGCCCAGGAGCCTTGGTTTGTGGACTTTACGTCAAGGAGCGTCCGCGGGCTTGCCGCAATCATCCCTCGGCTGCGCGCTAAACCTCCCGCGTGGCGAATATCAACCTGCGCAAAGGTCACGTAGAAGCGAAGCGAGATCAGGAGGAACACGCGCCGTCTCCCGTAGCGAGCCCCTTCGCGTCGTCATCTATGGCCGCGGAGAGTTGCTCGGGAGCAGGCGACTACAGACTCCGAGTGGACAAGCCAGCAAGACTCGATCAAGCCCAGGGGACGCGGTTCAATGACTAGCCCATCACATGTTCAAAAGACGACGCGACCAGCACAGACCTCACGGTAAAAAAACAGCGTTGAAACTAAAACGGATAAGAACCATGATAAAGTACATCAGCAGACTAAAATACACTGCTCCCATTCCTTCGTCCCGTCTTTAAGCCCCCAACCACACCACCCCACCCCTCATACAAACTGCCCGTACCCCTGGGCATACCCCTGATTAAAATACCCCTCGCTCCCGCTGCTCGTCCCGGAGGCGTACCCCGAGCCCGCGGACTGGTGGTATCCGTGCGAGACAGCGTTCAACCCGCTCACCCCGTACTGGTACTGCCCGTGGCCCCACGGGGAGCCCGGGATCCACCGCCAACTCGGCCCAATCGCCTAGTACCCGTAGCCCGTTGGCTGCGGCGCGAAGCCGTTCGTCTGCATCGGCGACCCCGCCGGGGCCGCCCCGCCCGGCCCGGCGGTTATCATGAGCCGCGAGCTCCCCAGGATCGGCGCGGTGCTCTCGTCCTTCTCCTGCTCCCGCTCCTTGGCCTTGCGCGCCTCGTTGTCCGCCTTGAGCAGCGTCAGCTCCCGCGTCTGCTGGCTCAGCATGTTGATCATGTAGGGCATCGCAAAGTCGTTGAGCCCGTGGCGCCACGACAGCTCCAGGACCACGTCCGGCCGGATGAGGTCGTAGCAGGCGTACAGCATGCCGACGTAGCACTCGCGGTGGCCAATGTCGACGAACTAGTGGCAGTGTTAGCAGCGGCGCATCACAACACATACAATTTACTCACGTATCGCAGGAGGTCCTCGACCACCTCGGACTTGGCCGACATCGCCGCCGTCTCAATCGCGTCCTTGTACAGCTTGTCCTGCTTCGACAGCGTGATCGACTTCTCCCACCGCTTGTTCTTGCGATAGATGTTAGCCGCAATCTGGCGGAAGAAGATCAGGTCGTGCTTCTCGAGCCGCGACGCCAGCGCCACCGCGTCGTAGTTGTCGTAGTTCTCGGCCGAGTCGCGGAGCGTCTTGTAGTCCTCCTCCTCGATCAGCAGGTCGTTGATGGCGTCGTTGACGATGCGCTTGTTCTGCGTCTGCACGTTCAGCAGGAACGGCTTGATCAGCGGCAGATCGTCGTTCTTCTGGAACATCTTGACCACCCGGTTGACGTCGATGCGCGCCGTCAGCGCCTGCAGGAGGTCCGTGAGCAGCGACGGGTGCTGCTCCACGTAGAACCGGATCGCCCGGTAGTAGATCTCCAGGTTGGCCACCTTGACCACCATCTCCTTGAACTGCTGGTGCTCCCACGAGTTCTCGGGGTGCTCGATGACGGCCAGCGCCGCGTTGTCGAACTCGTCGTAGTGGTAGTAGCAGAACACCAGCTCCGGCCACAGGTTCGCCTCCTCGCATGCCCGGATCATCTTGGGCATGTTGACGCGGCTCCAGAACAGCTTCAGGTGCTCCATCAGGCCCTCGGGGTGGTACTTGGACAGCGCGATGCCCAGCTCGGTGAACATGCCCATGTGCGCCCGCTCGAGGCCGAGGCCCTGCTCGAGCAGGTTGATAAGCTCGTCAAAGTAGCCGTGGTACTCGTACTGCTTGACGAGCGTCGCCAGCTGCTCGGCGTCCACAATCAGGTTGAGACCGCAGATCTGCGCGAGGCGGAACTCCTTCTTGTTGACGCACGCCTCGTGCACCTCCTTCCAGACCTTGATGTTGTTGGCCTTGCGCGCGCACTCGACGGCCGCCTGGTAGTCGTCCAGGTGGACGAGCGTCGTGGCGAGCTTCGCCCAGTTGGAGATGCTGGTGAAGAAGATCTTGGCCGCCTCGAAGAGGTCCTCGCTGTACGCCTTGTCTCCGGACTCCTCGACGTTGGCCACGTTAGTTCCCCGGAGGAAGTCCTCGAGCTCGACAAGGTTGTCGAGCCTGGCGTAGCAGAATGCGAGCGCCGTGTCGATAGCCGGCTCGCGGAGCGTCTTGCGCGACATCCGCAGGAACTTGACGAGGTCCTCGTCCTTGCCGGCGTGCACGGCGGTCTCGATGACCTCCTCGTAGTTCTTGGGGTCCTCCGCCTTGATGTACGACTCGATGGCGTCGCTGACGCGCAGACCGTCGAGCTGCGCCTTGGCAACGGTGCTCCAGACCTCGGGCAGGTCGACGTCCTCGGCGAAGGCCTGCGCGCGGTCGATGCTAACGACATTATCGACAAGGACCTTAACCGCGCCAGAGTTGTCGCCAGTCTTCTTGAAGATCTCGAACGCCTCCTCGTAGAGGCCGACGTCGATACACGCCGCCGCGATCTCCTGCGTGCTGAAGCCGTCCAGACGGTGGATGTAGTCCATCACACGGCCCTTGTCGGCCCGCGCCGCCGTGAGCATGAGTAGGTTCTGGAGGCTCTGGTTGTCGCTGAAGGGCGACGGCTCCAGCACAATCTTCTCCAGGAGCTCAATGAGCTCGAGCGGAAGATCGGCCGCGAGGAACGCAGCCACGGCCTCGGAGACCTTGGCGGGATCCGTCGACTCGGGGACGGCCGTCACGGTGACCTGGTCGACAACGGACCGGCGGTGGATGTTGTTCTCGCTCAGCACGAACATCCAGAGCTCACGGTCAGCGCGTTCGAGGAGGTATCGAGCCTGAGCGCGGTACATCGAGTTCTCGTTGGTGACGTTGACAAGCTCGAGGTCGTTCTGGCCCTTGGAGTACGCAATGTAGGCGAGGTTGGGATCCCGCTTCTCACAGTACTTGCCGACGGTGAGAGAATCGTACTGGTCGTTCTCCTTGAGGAACTTCTCGGGGTTGTTGTTCGAGTCGATGTAAATCTTGGCCAGAGCGTTGTGGATGGCCTGCTGCTCGTTGCCCGCCGCGAGGCTGCTTTCGAGGAACGGAAGGAGAATCTTGAGGCGGTTGCGCGTCTCAACCTCGGCCACGAGCTCGTCGATGGGGACCGTGGTGGCGTTGACGGTCATGAGGAGCTTCTTGATAATGTCCTCGTCGCAGTCAACGTCGAGCAGGCCGCCGATGACAGCGGGAGCCCTGGACGGGTTGACATGCTGGACGTACGACTCGATAGCCTGGAACTGCTGGTTCTGGTACAGGAATAGGACCAGGTCGTGGACAAAGTTGAAGCGGTCGCAGACGATGATGAGCGGCAGCTGCTCCGCGAGCTTGGCCTCCTTCAGGAAGTTCTTGACCTTCTCGGGGTTGTACGAGTTGCTGTCCCTGCAGATGCGCTCCACCTCGTTGAACTGGCCCATCTTGGTGGCGGCCTCGATGTACTTGAAGTGCACGTCGGGGTCCTCCGACACGTTGACGATGCTGCCGAGGTAGTAGAACAGGCCTTCCGCAGTCTTGTACTTCTCAAAGAGGTCGATGAGGTGCACGGGGCCAAGCAGCTCCGAGTACTTGGTGGCAATCTGGACCACGGCCTGGAGGTTCTGACGGATGTTGTGCTGCATCATGGCGTCGAGGCAGCTGAGCGACTGCTCGACCGAGAGGCGGCCGAAGAAGCCGGTGAGCCAGTCGAGGTTGAAGTTGGGAACGCCGGCAATGTTCACGATGACTCGCTTGACCGCAGCGGGGTCCTCGTAGAGCTCGAGCGCCTTCTGAGCAAGGCCAGCCTGCTCGCAGAGGGTGGCGATCCTAGCCTTGTCAAAGTGCGAGAACATGTCGTTGCCGAGGATGGCGTCGGCCACTTGGGGCGCGTTGAGCAGGTTCATCTCGAGAAGACGGGTCTGGAGGTGGCCCTGCTCCGGCTTGTTGTCCTTGAGAGCGTCGAGCAGGAACGCCGTGGCCTGCTGGACCATGCCCTGGGCCTGGAAGATGTCGACAACGCGCTCAATGTCGACGAGAGATCCACCCTCGTGGTTCGCCAGTGACGTCGCAAACTCGGCACCCTTCTCGGGGTTCACGCGAACGATATGCTGGAGGAGCTGCACAAAGTCGGGCTGGTAGCCAACCTGGGCGGTGTAGGGAAGGATCTTCTCGAACTGGCCAGTCTCCGCAAAGCCAGCGACAACCTTCTGGGGAACGTTGGCCTTGAGGTAGATGCCGAGGGCCATGTTCATGTCGTGCGGCCGCACCATGTCGCCGAGTTGCTCGGAGCAGTCCAACTTGTCCTCCTTAAGCCACTTCTCCAAAAGGTGCTTCCGGCTCTGGGCGAGAACGGGCTGGGCAAGCTCGAGAGTCTCATGCTTGTTAAGCCCGCCCTTGTCAAGAAGCATGCCAAAGTACTGCAGAATGAATGTCACCTGGCTTCCAGTCTCCGCCGACGGGGGCGGCAGGCGCTTGAACTTCTCAATGGTCTGACGGGTGCGGAGGAAGCCGCGGGGGGAGTTGGCCGCGATCTTGGCAGCCTCCATGTACTGGCCCGAGTTGAACAGCTGCTCGAACTGGCGAGCGTAAAGGTCGTCGGCACCGGGGAGGCCTCCGCGAGAGGCGAGCTTCACCGCTAGGTCCGCGTTGGCAGGGTTCTGCAGCAGGTAGGGCACCATGTTGTTCTCGTCGACGGTAACGAAGAGGACCTGGCCCTTGCGGTTGATACCCACAATGCCAGAGCTCTCGTCGTCCGCGCAGGTCGTGAAAATGGTGTCGCTGGAGATTCGGTTCATGAAGATGCACGTGCCGGTCTCGATGTCGTAGAGGTGGATGAAACCGTACTTGGTCACCAGGTATACAACGCCGTACTTTTGAGACACCTGAAGCGCGACGGGGAAGTCGTTGGCCGCCTCGGCGGGGAAGTAGACGTCTACCGCCTTCTTGGGGAAGACCGGGTTCCCCTCGGGGTGGTCGACCTCGACGACGTGGAGCTTCGCGGCGCCCGTCTCGGTCCGCACGGCAAAGGTGAAGACCTTGGTGTCCTGGGGCGCGCCGGCCAGACGGAGGGTGCCGAAGGCGGCGGCGTGGCCCTCGATGGCCTGGCTGATACCGCGGTCCTTGGAGTAGAGCTGCATGTCGCCCCGTACGCGGCCTCCCTTCTGCGAGATGCCGACAGCGACGGTCCACTTGCCATCGCCGCTAGATCGGTAGTTGATGATTTGGCAGCCCTATGAAGTGTCAGCGTGGCACTAGACAAACCGGTATACGGGGCAGACCTACGCTCAGGCAGTTGTGCCGGGCAAAGACCTTGACGGGGGCGGCTTGGGAAGCGTCATTGATGTCCCAGTGGTAGACCGACGAGTCGGTGACGAGGCCAAGAGTGTCCTCGCTAATCCACTTCCAGTACTCGACGTCCTCGTTCATGGTCGTGGACTTGAGCTTTGCCTTGGCGGCGAGATCGAAGACCTGCAACGTCCTAGATTGCGCCTTCAGGGCGATGATCTGGCGCGTCCAGTGCATGATGGCACTGTCGGCTTTTATGGGGCGTCGCTGCACATTGTTGCCGTTCTTCAGGTCGATGATGACGACCTCGGGCTGGGCGTTCTTCTTCTCTTGTACGCAGACGAAGGAGTCGGACTCGAGTGTCTATGGCAACACGCGTTAGCTGCCTGAAGCTGCGTGGGGCAGAGGGAGCTTGGCTGGACAGGTGGGAAGCTTCGGGATTGGGAGCAGAGGTCAAGTACTCACGCAAGAGTTGAAGCCGATCGCCGCAGCGTCGATTCCAAGGCTCGTGAGCTGCACGAGCTCCGAGAAGCGGATGGGGAGTGACGCCATGGCGGAGCGATGGGGTCCTCGCGAGTTACGGCAGTCGAGGAGCCCAGCTACCAGGGATATATCGGATGTCGGATCGGAATGATGTTCGGTTGGATGGAGCGAGGAAGTCGAAGCCTAGGATCGAGGGCTTTTCGAGAGATTGAATGCGGGATGACGAGTGCGAAGAGTCGAGAAACCGCCTGGGTCCCAACGCGGCAATTCAAGGAAGGTGCGGCCTCGCTGGGTATCGCAAGATAATAAAACGGAGGAACCTGGGAGATTCCGGGAGAATGGTAGAATGGCCAGGTCAGCGCGGGACGCTGAGATGGTTCCGCTGGAGTTCGTGTCTGATGGTGGGAGAGTGAGGTATGATGGAAAGGGAGAATGAAGTGGATCGAGAGGTCCCGGTTAGGTTGTCACTTTTTGCGTCTACCTGTTCACTCGCGACCTGTGCCAGGGGGAAGATGCGCAGCTCCTGGCGAAGGTACGTACCTGAGTTCCTATTGGCGGCTAACGTTTGATTACGTCCGCGGTCGCTCTTGCCTGGCCGACGACGAATACGGGACGCCGGCTGCGCTTCGGGTAAAGGCTTGCCTGTGACGCAGTGTCCCCTGGGATATTCACGTGATGCGGATACGTCACAACAACAATGGAATGGATTGCTGGCTGCGCTTGAAGCATCACCGGCATCAGGGCTTGTGGGGACGCCAGGTCTCCCAAGCTAATTACATTCTCCTTCCAGCTTGCCATGGAAGTTTGTTCCTCAGATACTTCGCACTTGTTTCCCACCTTGTTAAATTTGCAATCTTGGCTCCGTACCCCGCTTTCTGAACTCACCCAAACCTGCTCGGCATCGTCCCATCTAGCCATGGCCAGTCCATCCAGCTCGTAGCTAGTCTGTTAAGCTCGCGCCCAGTCCAACACTGTCTGGAGACAAGACTTCCGGTACATCTCTACCGCCCGCTGATGCGCGGCCGGGCGCCGCGCCACGCCCCTGCAAAACCGACACTCGTCGTATGCGATGGTGACCTGGGCGACTTTGACCCTGGTGCAGCGCCGCAGGAGAGACGCCAGGACACAGCGCTTTTGCAGCTTCATCACCGATCCGGTCACCTCTCCGCACCACATGCATCCTCCGCGGCGTTTGTCGTACTTGCACATGATGGGACTGCTTCCTACTTGTGTGCTTGGGCGCGTCCTCGCAGTTGGTCTTGTTTATCAGGGCCTGGTGATTGCAATGGATGTCACTGCAGTTTCTTGGGGTCATATCCCCAGTGTGTGGACGCAGGTGGCCGTTTTATATGGCTTGTGGTTGTAGGTGACTTGCGTCTATTACACCGACCCATTGTTCATGGAGAAGTTGTATCTGGAGTCGTTGGCTTTGTCCTGCACGACGAGTATTTGTTACAATGACTCTCAGCTGTCATCAATGCCTTCTCGAGTCGGCCAATTTGCTACAACCAGAAACACTACTAACATGCTAGCCCGGACTACAACCGAGTCCCCGGCGGCACCGGTTCTCTCAGAACTGTGAAAACACACAACTCTTAACCGAGAATTCGGTCCAAGCTTGTCGCTGGTTCTCCTACAATGAATTTGGCCGAGCTTCTTGCTACTTTCCTCTCGCCCGCAGCCCACAAAGCCGGGTACTAACACAACATTCCTCAGAACATCATCAGAACAGGGCCACTAACAAAACAAATCACTGTTCGGAAGTCGAGCATTTTTCAGGCCAAGGCAAACTCAATTTCAGAGAAGAACTCGCCAAATTAGCTAATTTGCTTCCACAACAAAACCAGCACCCATCCGTCCAGGGCAGACGAAAATCAAGTCCACCCACCCGAGCTCGTATCAAAAAAAGCGCAGAGGGAGGAAGCTCGCGCAACTCCCCTGCGGAAACAGGTCAAAATGCCCAACAAGGGCCGGCGAAGAGAAAAAAAAATGCAACTCTCGCGGGGATGGGGGCATGGCGTCGTGTCGTTTCCCGGTCTGGTTTCTTTTTGTGAGGACGTCGGAGCGTTAGGAAAGAAGCGTCTCCCGTGGTTTTCGTGGCTCTCTTCCGCTAACAGTGACAGTGGGAAGTGAGGGGAGATACCGTTCGTGAGAACATCTGGCCGTCGTTAGCGACAATGTTCGAAGCAGAAAGATGTCAGGGGGGAGGATAGCGAACTCACTCTTCACCAGCACGACTGGCCGACCTTCTCGCACCAGGGGCGCGCATCAGCCTCGGCCTCAGGCTCAGGCTCAGGCTCAGGCTCAGGCTCGGGCTCAGGGATGGGCTCGGGCTCGGCCTCCGCCTCGCGCTTACCCTTCCAGCAGGACTGGCCGACCTTCTCACACCACGGCTCGGCCTCGGCCTCGGCCTCAGCCTCCGGCTCGGGCTCGGGCTCAGGGATGGGTTCGGGCTCGGCCTCAGCCTCGCGCTTGCCCTTCCAGCACGACTGGCCGACCTTCTCACACCACGGCTCGGCCTCGGCCTCAGCCTCAGGCTCGGGCTCGGCCTCGGCCTCACGCTTGCCCTTCCAGCACGACTGGCCGACCTTCTCGCACCAGGGCTCCGGCTCGGCCTCGCGCTTGCTCTTCCAGCACGACTGGCCGACCTTTTCGCACCAGGGCTCGGCGTCGGCGTCGCGGCGGGTAAGGTCCGAGACAGAGGGCTCGGGTATGGCGACGGCGAAGGCGGTGGTCACCACGGCGAGGAGGAGGCTGGCGGAGAGCTTCATGCTGTCTTTTTTTTGTTGGTTGTTTGGGGTTGGGTTATCGAGATGAGAGTTGACTGGGGGTTAGGTTGTGATCTTTGCTCTGTGACTTGATATTGTGAGCTGATGGATAGGAGATGAAGAAGGGGTGGTTAATACGGGATCGACGGCCGGATTTATAGTCGTCGAGGCATCGTGTCTTGGTGTTGAGCGTCCCTTTCACGAGGTGGTGGGCTCCTGTAGCGGGATTGAGGGTTTCCCGACCAAAGGTGGTGGGCTCCGTGGCGAGGCGAAGGGATACCTATTGATGTCAATAAGCGGGCTTGGGTCAATAGGACATCTCGACTTCGAGTCTCGGCGGCCCTTCCTTGACCACAGCCCCTGCCTTACCGGACGGACATCCCTTGCGCGAGTCTAAAAAGGGATCCATCACACGGAATGGGTATCACCCAAACCTCAGTCTCGCCCGTGTCAAAGAGCGGGACGTTGTCGAGCTACTGGGGTTCCATTGTGCCTGGAAGACGAGCACCGTCAAGGGACCCCTATTGAGACACGGAAACGGGAGGCGGACTTGTGGCGGCCTAGGAAGAAAGGCATTGGAGAAACGACAAAAGAGGTGTATTGGATACAGTGCCTTTTCCTCGATTCGTTGTCTACGTCTCGAAATGACGAGGGCTGCGCCGTTCTGGGAAATGGCTGCGAGGCGAATATCTCGGGGACGGGACACCGGAGCCCCATCTTGTCTATTGACCGCGATAAAAGAAGGGGATCCCAAAAGAAAAACGCCACTAATGATTACATTCTCTCTACGACGTAGACGAATGGCAGGCATCCTCGGTGAGGTTTTTGTTGCCGGGAGTTGTTGCTGACCGGCGAGGGAGTGAAGCCTTATTGTGACTCTATTGACGCCCGCTTTCGGCTGGGCGCACCTCTTAGTCCAGCACAGCCAGAATGAGGATGGGACAGGACGGTGGAAGAGTGGAAGGGGTATTTCTGGGTGGAGGGTTTGAAGAGGCGTTTTGTTTCTGGAATGATCTGCGGGATTGGTGCGCTTGCTGTCGGTGAGGGTGTGTCGGTCCCCATTCACATTTCGCATTTCATATCGTGGGTGCGTCGTGGACGCCATGGGGCCGCACGGCACGGCCTGCGGACGATCCACACAAGGTCAGGACTGGCTTCGTGGGCTTCGTGGGCTTCATCTGAGAGGTCGCCATGTCTCCCGCCGGCCGCCACCCTCATGGTCAAGTGGTGCCCGAGGATTCGCTCCGCCCAGATGGGATGTAGTTGGCAAGAGGCCATCGCCTCCACGCTGAGGGCCCCAAATCACTCGTCCCCGCCGCCTTCAATGGAGTCCCTGGCTTTTGAGACGATGCGTCAATAGCCATCCCTTCGAAAGGTCATGAACCCCTCGTCCGACGAGGGGACCTGGCTGGTCTGACTTGTCTGGGGTATCACGAGGCAGGAACGGACAAGGCGGGGATGGCTCTGCATCAGGCACGCTTCAATGCCATCTGGATATCGAATATCCAAGTTAAGCAGTTGGACCAGTTTATGGAGTCAAGGGTATTCATGAGCTTCGGCCTACGGGCCTCTTGCAGACAAAGGTCCGTACTCCGAGCGTCTTGATGAACCAGGGATATCACAGACCACCCCGTATCCCATCCCATCCATCACACCACCGGCAAAGCATGAGCGCAATGTCCACTCCGTAGCCCGAGCAAATGGATACCTCCCCGCCCGGACCACCTAGCTCGCCCGCCCAGCCCTCTTACCCGGCCTGCTCTCCGCCCGCTCCCCGGGACCAAGATGTCACTCATCCCTTTCACGCCGTCCCTCTGAGGCCGAGGCAGCTATATTTGGTTCACGCAGGGGAACCAGCATGCGGCCCCAGCGAGATTCGACATCACGTTGAGTCTCGTCCCAAGAAGAAGGTGTCTCTATTGACAACACGCAATAGAGGCAGAATCTACCGCAAAAAAGGCTCAATGTACACAAATCAGAATCCAGCTCCACTCCTCACCTCGGCCCGCATCCCCTGTCATCAGGCAAATCCCGTTCCTCCCGCTCAGATCCAGCTCTGCGGCTTGCCCCTCACATTATCAAACTGCTCGCTAAACCCGCTCAGACTCCGGTACCCAATCCTCGCCGCCTCGATAAACTCATTCGCAACCTCATCCTCCCCCATCCCGGTGTGCGCGTCCGCCGCGAACTTGAGCGCCTTGACAACCTCAAACGTCGTGATGCCCCTCGCCGCCCCCTCCCCGTAGACCACCACCTTGTCCCCCTCCATAACCTTCATGAACCCGAACGCCCTCAGCGCCGCGTGCGCCCACTTGATAGTCTTGCGGTGGTTCCCCCGCGTGTGGTACGCCTGCAGGAGCCACATGCTGGGCCACACGAGCGGCAGCCTCGGCAGCCCCGCGTAGGTCCCCTCGTCGTGCGCCGCCTCGAGCTGGCGCGCGAGCTTCTCGACGGGCCGGATCGTCGCGTCGGGCTGGAACCGCGTCGGCCGCTTCTTGCGGAAGATGGCCTCGAGCTCGCCGAGCGTCTTGCGCTGCTTCTCCTGGCTCTCGGCGGGCAAGACCGACTCGGCGGCGCAGAGGGGGCACTCGCACTTGAAGTCCCAGTTGCGGAACTGCTTCTCGCGGTCCGAGTAGATGGGGCGCGGCGCCGCGTAGACGTGCGTGATCTCGGTGCCGGCGGGAATGTCCTTGGTGGCCGTGGTCACGAGCATGTCGCCGATGAAGGCGCGGTTGGTGTTGGGGATGCACGAGTGGTTCGTGTACGAGGCCTTGACCCACAGGCCGCGGGACATGCCCTCCTTGCGGGCCGAGTAGCGCTTCAGCCACATGGCGTCGCTGATGCGCGGGCCGCTGAAGCAGTTCTTCCGGCGGATCGTCTCGAGGAGGAAGACGTCGACGACGGGCACCTCGTCCACCACCTTGCCCTCGTGCCCGGTGCGGGAGTAGGATCCCGCGTAGAGGTCGAGGACCTTTGAGTGGAGCGACGGGTTGTCGTGCGCGGTGCGGACGAGGTTGGCGAAGAGAGCGGCCGAGTTGTGGTTGACGTTGAACTCGTTGGGCACGCAGACGGCCTTCTCGCAGTAGACGAGCTCGCCGGCCTTGATGTCCGTTGTCGCGAACAGGCCGCGCCCGTGCACGGGCGAGTCGCGGACCTCGACCTTGGCAAAGTACGAGGCACCGTCAAGGTGGATCGCCTTGCCGGTGATGGCGCGCGCCATGGCCCTAAAGTCGTAGACGCCCTCGGCTGCCTCCTTGATCCGCGCGAGACACATTTCGAGCTCCTTTTGCACCGATGCCACGTCGGGCATCCTCTCCAGCGCAGACTCGTAGTACGTCTTGGCGAGCTCAAAGTCGCGGAGCCCGTAGGCGGCGCGCGCGGCGGTGACGTAGAGCCTCCAGTCGGACTCCTTGGTCGTCATGGCGCCGAGGGCATCGGAGATAGCACTGTCATACCGCCTCATGATGAGGTTGGCGCCGGCACGTTTTGAGTGCAGATCAGTCTGGAAGGCGGCCTCACCAGAGGTGTCCGTCTCCAAGGCCCTCGTGTAGCTGGGAGGTGTAAGCAAAAGAAAGCTCCGGGTTTCATGGAGGACCTACCACAGGGCGGCAATGGGGAAGCTCTTGGTGATAAAGGCCTTGTCGCCGGCCTCCTTCCAGTCAGTCGCGGTGTCAGTCTCCTCCTCGTTCAGCTGGAACTTGGGCGGAATGATTGCGTCGTCGAATCTCAGATAAATGATGTCGGACGGGTGATCCACGCAGATCATGGAATCGTTCTCGCCGTTGTACTTGTAGTACGGCTCCTTGACGGCCACCACGGAGCCCTCGGGGATGATGGACAGGATAGAGCGGTCGCTCTGGTTGTAGATGCCCAGCTTGTCCGCGTTGCCGTACTCATCCTCGACGATGACGACAGTCCCGGCGCCCTGATAAGGCGGGGTGATGGTCCTGAGGATGAGAACCTTGCCCTCGTGGTGAGTCTCTACGAGGAGGTCCGTGAGAGGCATCTGCGCGGCTCAGTCAGCTCTCACATCTACGCACAGCTGCCATTGAGCCCGCGTCGCATCGCGCTCACGCGCAGCTGGGTGGGACCATACCTTTTCGAGGTCATACATAGACTTGTACGACGCAGGGTACGCCAGGGACAGGATGGGCTTCTTGACGAGGTTCGTGGCGCGCGGCTTCCCCATCTGGCGCTTGACGTGAACATTGTGAGTCTGGACCAGGGTGTCCCGCGGCGCCTTCTTCGCCGGGGGCTTCCCGCTCACGGCCTGGGCCTTTTTGAGGAAGTCGGCGGGGAGCTGGGGGTCGACGTCGACGAGGAGGTCCTCCGGGCCGACCTGCATGCGGAGGTCCTCGTCGGCATTGTCGGCGTTGGCGCCGTTTACTGGCCGGTCGTTTGCCATGGTGAGCGCGACTCGTCAAAAAGGGGGTTTCGGGGGAGTGTGAGTGATGGGGAAATATGAAAAGGAAGAAGTCGCGGTCGAAAAGGTTATGACGGTGCTGCAAAGCTAAAGGCACGTGTAGATTACAGACTGCGTTAAGTGAAGTTTAGAAGGAAGGCGTGTAGTCTAGAAGGCAGGTGCGACCCGGAGTGAAGCAGCTTGGGTGAGACGGGAAGGAGCTACGTTGCAAGATGACAGATAGCTCCACCCGAGCTATTACGAGGTACTCAGTAGATTAGACTTCACATGTTCCACACAGCCCAGCCCAGGCCACACGGAATCTCACGGAAAGGGGCCCGTGCATAACTTATACCGAGACAATCGCCCGCCTGTGAGTAGTGCGAATTTCCCGGAATATAAATCGAGACATTGCGGATTAATTAATGTCTTCATTTAGCCCAGATTGGCAGGATACGCGTCCGTGTCAGACGGCTGTTTGAGGTGGAATTAGGAGGGTTGCGGGGTCGTTGAAGAAGACGCCCCTGACCGGGGCTCGCCGCCGAGGGTCAATGTCTCAGCGCTATTTTAGCGTCATGCGGACCCAGCTCAGCGCCGTATTTCCTCCACCATGCCTATTCCAGCGCCGTGAACCGTTCATGGTCGATTTCCCACCAACGATACGATACCGTCTCATCTCCCATCTTCAACTCTGTCTCGGGCACCACTCACCATCTCCGACCAGTCGCCCCCATCCATCAAAGGACACGTCGCCAAAACCAAACACCATGTTCTTCCCACCTGATACTCGCGTAGCGCGTGCTCGGCGCCGTATTACATCCCGGGTCAGGGGCCTCCTGTAAGCGCCGGGCGGTGGCGAGGGGAATTGAGACGGTCCAGGAAGGAGTCGAAGTGGTGTCTTGGCGCCCACGTTTTGTCGGACCGATGTCCAGCACCTCGACTCACCACGCTCGATGCCGTCAACGGTCCAAATTCTCACTACCAGACTGGAGTTTTCGTTTCTTGCCGGTTCCTTGGGAAGGTCATTCCGTCGAGCATCGCGGTGTACTTGTCGTCGACGCCCTCGCCTTCGCTGTACAGGAGACTTGCCGTTGGTTGGCCTTGGACCTGGACTCCTTTCGAGTTCGCGTAGTCGGCCCCGTCCGTTGGGATATCTGAGCTGAGATACTCTGAGTATCGCTGTTGATACTGATGCTCTCTCTCGTTACCTAAACACGCAGCATATGACGATGAGAGGCATGCGGATGAAGCTGGCGCCTGGTCCTTAAACCATCTTCATTACGGCAGGCCGCTCCCCTTCGAAGGATGCCCGGGCACCCTGGGCCCATAATGAAACACAACAAGCCCTTTAGACAGCACAGAACAAAGGTAAGAAAGATGGGCGGGTGGTGTCACCTTGAGATGGCGAGCTTGATTATCCGAGGGCAAGTCTCTCCGAAGCCCATAAAGGAGACGAGGAGTACTTATCCGCGTTACCACTAACATCCATCCGTATCCCATCATCTCCTGCAGGAGATCACCCAACTAGGATTCGTATTCTGTGCCAAAGAAGAAGGGGTTCTGCTACGTCAAACATACCCCGTCAGTCCCGTCTACCCGCTTATCATGGAACTCTCGCAGCATCCGGCATGGCTCAACTAAGACGTCATGGGCCCCCTGGGGCGAGCACCACCGCCAACACACCGCTGGAAGAGGTATCTTGGCAAAACACTGCACACCGCGCCCTCGCACGGGACCTGTGGTTGGCTTGGGAACGGACCGAGAGTGGATATCCCCGCGACGGGAGCGGAAACGGGTTCCCAACTCGCCGCTCTTGCTCTTACAGCCACACAAGGACCTCAACAAGTAGGACACAGGGGTGGGCTCTGAGAGCATGCGAGCGTGCTATGGAGGCGGAGGAGACCTTGACTGACTGGCCCAGCGTCGGGGACTCGACGGCTGATACGGGATCTGAAGTTACCTAGGCAATCGGGCTAGAATGCCGCGATCGTGTCTCACCGCTGTCGATCGCGAGTCTGGACAGGCGCATGGGAGCTCCGCTTCCCCGTGGGGTTAACCCCACCGAAGATCCCGACAAGACAAGCAGGGGATGCTAATACGGCGATTGCCCGGATGTTAAACGGCGTGCTGGAAAGGGTATGCACGCCCATTCGTGATGTCCGTGTATGGTGTGTTGGGTGCCATATGAGAGCCGGCAGCCCCGGGACCGGCTTGATGATCAAGGGCTAGTGACCGGATTGTCTTCCATACCTGCCATCCCCAGCCATCACTTGTACATACTCCGTGAGGGAGGCGGCCATACGATGCGTTCCTTATGGATGGGGACCCGATGTTGCTGCTGGATGGAGCGAAGGGTGGAAATATGGCGACGGAGGACCTTGACAGCATCGAATGGTTTCGACACACCGAGTGTGCGCTCTTGTAAACGTATGGCCACCAGCGAAATGGAGGTGCCCGTGTTAACTCCCACCCTTACCCCATCTCCCTCTTGCAGCCTCCACACACTCAGGGCGCCGACGAGAAAGAAGGAAGAACGGCACGCTGCTCGGGGATGGCCCCCTATTCGGAGGACAACGGCGATAGTACGCTGCGCGAACCTTCCCAGCTGTAAGAGACTGCTAATCGTGGGCGCCCAGCGTCCAGCCGACGACGTCGAGCTAGTCGAACAGCTCTAACCGGAGCACGAGGTCACCCTCTACGCGAGCGCCCTCCGCACGTGGGACGGCATCGTGAGCGTCAAGGGCAGTCGCGCCTGGGAGATGCTGACCTCGGAAGCATTGCTGAAGTCCCTACAGACCACCCCATGACCGGCGGCGTCAAGATGGCCCTCCTGGCTCCCTGAAACCAGGGAGGACCTCGCGGGATCCTGGCTCGCGGGGGCCGACACAATTCACGAGTGTATACAGGCCCAGCTCTGGAGGGAGACTGGCACCTTCACCGAAAGCCCAGAAACACCACCCTCCCACTGTAGGTTACAGACATCTTCGCCCTCGCGCACGGCATCACGCCTCAGTCTATTCCAAGCCGCCGCCGTCTCGGACCACCTCATCCCGAACTAGATCCCCGTCGTGGCCCTCCCCGCAGCTCATCAGCATCCTTCCCTTCATACCCGGCGTGGAGCTCGACGGCGCGGAGGTTGTGGGCTGATTGGGACACGCCGGCGGGCATTGAGGGCGTGGTCTTCGGTCAAGGGCGGCAGAGACGACGGGATGGTTGCTTCCGCTGGGCGTGAGCCTGGAGAGCTCGCGTATGATGCTTGCGCGGGATAAGCGGGCAGGAGACGGCGCGTAGGTTCGTTGGGAACACATGGCAATGCCACGAAGAGTTCTCGGGAGCTAGAAGCCGTCTCGCCGTGTCTTTTGACACATTGTTGCGCTCGAGGGCCATGGGACCCCGTCAGCGACCGCTCTCGTTCCCACTCACGGCGGACAAGCGCCGGAACGTTTTTGCGCAAGACGACCTGCTCAACCCTAGGGCCGGTGCAGTACGGCAAGACGCAACACGGTCAAAGGCAGAAAGGGCTAGCTACACGGAGGGACCTTGTGGGGTGTCTCACTTCTACGGTAGGATCGGGCTGTTTCCCTTTGCCACGAATGGCTTCTCCTCGGCCTCAGACGCGGCCTGACGAGCCATGATCAACAAGTCCCAGTCCCATCTGCGCCGAGAGGAAACCCTTCCCAAACGGCCAGATCAAGCCTTGGCTCATATCCCCATCCCAAGACACAAGTCACGATAAAATGTGCGTTCAATCATTGCGATCCTTCCCACCGCAAAGCGGGGAAGCACCGCACCCAAGATCGTGCGCGATTTTGTTCTCCTTTTTCCCCTCTCAGAATCAATGGTCCTGGGCGTCATAAATGCCACCTCGCACCGAGCGATAGAGAGTACCGAAAGTTGATTTTTTGCGTTGTTCATAAATATGGAGAAGAAGAAAAAGATTCGAAAATGCACGCCGCGTGGAAAGGTTTTTGTTCCTCGCTGGAGAGGGGGGGTCACGTGAGGGGTGGTGGGGTAGTGGAGCTTTAATGGCGGCCCGGGGCAGCTGGTGAGGTAGTGGGTGCCGGCCCGGCGTAGCTTCACCCATGGTTGCGATGTCGGTGTCCCGGAGACGGAGCATCTATGCCGGGGCGAACAGATGGCTGTTTGTGTCAGATTAGTATTGATTTACGGGTTATTTTTGAGTAGTGTTTATATAGTGTGGAAAATGTACAGATATATTACATGCTACGGCCCCTGGCGAGCAAGGTCCGCAAAAGCCGTCCGACCCCAAACACAAGTGGACGCACGCTCAGATATGGCACGAGGACGGGTCTCGGTAGCCCAAAGTCGCTTCCTACGGCGGAATCACGACACGCCCGCCGGCGGGCCGTACGCCCCTGGTCTGACGCCCACGCGCCATGAGCAGAGCACCCCGGCGTCCGTCTCGCCGGCGGTCGCCCGAGGCATGTCGCATCGAATGTCCCACCTCCCTTCCGCCAACTCGGGTGGTCCCAAGCGGGTATCAAAATGTTCTATGGTGCAAGGCTTCGTGGAGGTTGGTCTCGAATCGGACGTTCGCGTCAGTCGACTAGAAGAAGGTCCACCCGTTCTTCCTGCGCTCCTCCTTCCTCTTCTCCAACTACGAGACGTCAGCCGCGGTTCCTTGAACGGGGCAGTTGCCCATGAAC
>JAGFNX010000137.1:0-117697 GCA_017657125.1 Scopulariopsis brevicaulis
GTGGGGGTGTGGGGGGGGGGGGGGGGGGGGGCAAAGTGCGATGGTTACCTGGCGCAACGGTGCTCTAGCTCCTCGTCGATGCTAATGTTGTTGTCGCTGGCGATGAAGTAAAGGAGCCTGCTGGCGGAGGCGATGCTCAGGGCATCTCTTGCGTAGGCCAGCCACGCGAAGAACTTCCTCAGGACGATGATGTCCTGCTCGGTGCGGCCCTTCTGGCAGTCATCGAGCAGCACTTTATAGAGGTCAATGGTGTCCGAAGGGAGTTTCTCGAGCTCGCGGAGTATGGCCTTTTCCCTCCCGAGCTGATTGAGCCTCCGTAGCATGTGATCGATGTATCGCATGGCTGTAGATCGCGCGTGTTAGCAGAAACCGGCCAAGTCAAAATACAGAAACGGGCTAGCTTACTGTCAGCCTGTTTCGAAAGCTTAAGGACTATCTTCTTCTTGGTCTTCTGCGACAGCTTCCTCAACCGGCCCATGGCCCTGAGACGGCCGAGGATGATTGTTCGCATGTCCGGTAGAACAAGCTCCTTGGTTACCTCGAAGACCTGCGCCTTGGTCATTTGTATATCGGGCGAGTAGACGTTGGGGTCACTTGTGAAAAGGACACGGACATTGATGTCCTCCTCCATGACTCCAATATCCTCGAGCGATTCGTCAATAAGAGACCGCTGCTGGATATCTAGCTCGTCCAGCCCGTCAAGGACAAGCAACAGCCGTCTCCCAGACTTCTTCGAAAATCTCTGGTCGAACAGCAACTCCCACAGTTTTTCGTAGTCCTGCCAGAGAGGGTTTCCGGTGCCCCCGTTTGCCAGGGACCTTAGGTGGAGTTGGACGTCCGCTAGCGCCTCTTCGCGGTACCCGTGGTCCTGGGTCGCGATCTGCAGCGCGCACGAGCGCAGCATCCTGTCCGCCCACTTGCGCTCGCCCTCGTCCCGGAAGAAGTAGTACGCCACTGACGTCGAGGCGTCGCCGATGAACTCCCGCTGGAGCGCCTTGACAACGGAGTACGCGAGCGTCGACTTGCCCATGCCGGCGGACCCTGAGACCCAGAGGCACGGGACGTTGCCGGCCTCAAACTCGGTGTACACGTCTTGCTCAAGGAACCAGCTGTAGGTGCCGTTGATGTAGTGGGCCTCAATCTCGGCCAGATGCACCTTGTCGTCGAGATCGCAATTCAGCGACGTCTGAAGCGCTCGCATGGCGATGGACTTGCGAGACCCGGCGTCGACGAGCTGGTCCTGCCCGCCCTTTGGCTTGGACATCTTGTTGAGCGTCTTCATCACCTGCTGCAACCCCGCGGTGTACTCTGCGCCCCGCTCGTCCTGCCTCGTGACGACGGTGAGGATCTCGTGGCTCGTGTAGGCGGCATCCTGGGCGTGACCCTTTGACTCCAATCCCAGCATGTAGTTCTGCTGCGAGATGACCAAGTTCTGCTGGACGCCTGCCTGGATCTGCTTGACATCTTGCCCGAGGACGTCGAGCTTCTTGCCGCTCTCGAGCGTGTGTTTCAGCGTCGCCAGCATGGCGGCGGACTCAAAGCGCTCGAGGTGCATATGTAGCGAGTCAAACGCGCCCTTGAGCTTGGGGTCGCTCCCGTCGATGAGGGCCTTGGCCCACTTGCTCAATCGTCCCTTTTGCCTGCACTTGCGCGCGATGGCGCTCAGCGTCATCATGGCGGAGAAGACGTTGATGAGGAAGCGGCGGAATTGCCACTCGCTCGGCATGCGACTTTCCAGCATCGACACACGCTCGAGGAACGAGTTCATGACATCGAAAAAGGAGATAATCATGTCGTAGTCCTCCGAGACGACCTTGGATGCGTTCATGACATAGTTGAAGGCCGTGAGGATGGCGGCGCTGGGTGGGAACGCGGCGCTCGCGGCGTCGGCGATGTGCGTCGCCACGCCGACGACGATTTCCGAGTTTTTGGAGATGAGGGACCGGAGCTTGTCGAGCTTGCCCTTGTTGTGGCGGTACTCGCCAAAGAGGAGCAGCTGGTGGTCCTGCTCGGCCCTGATGTGGTCGATGTTGAGGCGCGAGGGCGGCACGGCGCGGAGGTCGGTGCCGCACTCCTCGTAGTATCGTATCAGCGCCTCCTGCCACAGCGTCCCGATGTCAGTCTCCTCGCCGGGAGGCGGCTTGTCGCCGGAGGGGACCGTCATCGTTGCGGTTTGCGCTAATTGCGTGTAAGCTCCCCTTGAGCGGAAAGCCCCCTTTTCAAGGTCGCAGTGGAGGTGAGGGGTACGGAATAAGGAGAGCTGGAGCGCACCGGATGAATTTATCGTGAGAATCCGGAGGGAACGCCCCGGTCCTCAGGCCCACCTTCATGCAAGCCCGCGGATGGGGCGGCGGGTTCCATCTTCTCATTGGGGAGCCTGGCCGTCAGCCGTTGGGGCACGAACCCAAAGCGGACTCGGGCTGCGACACAGCCACCCCTTTTTTCATTTCATGCAGAATCCTTCCATTTTGCTGCTGTCGGAATTGGGAACCGGTGACTGGTGGAGGTTTCGTTATGCAGTCAGCGAGATTTCGAGGCGCCGTGTTATTGGATGGGGGCTTCAGCCCTGTTGGGCTTGTCTGCAGGGAAGGGGGGTTCCATATTTTTGATGTTGGCCATTAGCGAGAATCCGAGGTTTCCTAGTAAGGCGCGGGGATATATCGAGATTCTGTGGCTGGCTTGACGGGGGCGTGAGATGGGACGGCATGGCAGGCTTCTACGATGACGGCGTCATAAGCGAAGCGGAAGCCTGGTGGTATATTGGAAATTCAGTGTACTAGGCTACGTGCCGCTATTATGCTACACTAATGAAGCCATTACCGGGCCCTCTCCTCTAGAAACATACATCTGGACTCAAACTAGGCGCGGTATATTCGCCGCAGCGATCAGTGTTTTCATCCGTCATTCTACGTTGCCATAGCCATTCCTCACCTGTATTATACAACACCTAGTCAAATCGTCCTCGTGTTTCTGTATATAGCGTAGCTAGAGTCCCGCCAGTACTTCGCATTCCCGACTCACCTCATGTGAACGGTCCCCGCCCACCAGGACCCTCGGCCTCAGGAGCTAGCCCGCCTCTACTCCCGCTTCCCCAGCCACCCCAGCAACTCCTCGTGGAACATATCCGGGTGCGAAATCTGCGGCGCGTGCCCCAGCTCCGGGAACCTAATCAACTCCCCGTCTGGCAGCTGGCCCACCACAAACGGGCCCAGCTCATCAAAGTGACCAAGCTCCGCAGCTACTTCGGGGGGCGACCACTGCGCACCAATGGCGGTATCATCCTGCTCGCCAATAATAAGCAGCGTCCGCGGCTTCAGGCGCGCGAACTCGTGCGCGACGGGCTGCGTGAGGACGAGATCCACGATGCGCGCTTGGATCTGCAGGTAGGCGTCACGCTCGCTGCCGTGGTAAATGTTGACGAGCATGTTTACCCACTCGTCATACTCGTCGCGCCACTCGCCAACATAGTAGGTTGCCTGCTCGTACCCGCGGATAGATCCATACGTCGATGCGGCCTCGGTCTTGGCCGTCTGTTCGATTGTCACGTACGGGACCCCCTTGGCGGTGTAGTCCTCCAGCCCTACGGCATTGACCATGACGAGCTTATCGACGCGCTCGGGAAACATCAGGCCAAAGCGCGCTGTAAGCATTCCGCCAAAGGAGTGTCCCACAACCGTGGCATTCTCGACGCCCAGCACATCGAGGAGGGCCGCGGTGTTATGCGCAAGCTGATGAAGGCTGTACTGGTAGTCCGCCGGCTTGGAGCTCTTGCAGAATCCGATTTGGTCTGGTGCCACGACACGGTATCCCGCGCCTGTGAGGGCGTCGATGGTCGGCCCCCAGGTAGGCGCGCAGAAATTCTTTCCATGCAGGAGGACGGCAGTCCTGCCGTTGGGGGCTGAGCACTCAGCGGGTGGGATGTCCATAAAGGCCATTTCCAGGTCGTGGCCCTGCGAGGCAAAGCGGTAGAGGTTCACGGGGTGGGGGTATGTGAAGTTGGAGCCATTGAGCTCGTCGGAGAATGGCCCCTTGTCAATGAAGCTGTGTTCGTTGGCGGAGACGGAGGTCGCACCCAGCGCCAGGAGGATTGGAATGAAGGAAATGAGCCTCATACTGGAAGAGCGGACTCGTCTCACCAAATTGAACGAAGCTAGTGAGAGGAAGCGCGATCCACGTTGGACTCCGGCCATGCGAGGGAGAAAGATTCAACAAGTGGGGCGATGAAGGAGAGGTGTCAAGATTGAAACAAGAAGAGACTCCCGAGAAAACTGACCATTAATGCGGGTGGAAAAGGTTACACAAGGAATACGAGGCGTAGTAGTATTGCGAATTTTAACAGCCGCGGGGTACTGTGCAGGTACGAATACGTCGCAATTCGATCTGCGGTCGTAGAGCGGCCTCCACGACGTTACAGTTTCGACTATACGCGTCCTTCTCCTTGCCGAGGTCTCGGCATACATGGAACGCTCTCTCTCGACTTTGGGTCTCAATACTGACTTGGGAGTTTGCTTCTTATTGTCGATATAGGGGAGGTCCCAAAATCTGTAATGCCATCAGTGCGTCGACATCGTATCTTCACATCTCGTTCTTCCCGATCATATCCGCGCCCTAGAACCACTTTACGCCGTTTTCCGCCGATGGGCCGCGGTGCGTACCCCGGACATCACTCGCTCCCCGAGAAGATGCAGATCCCGCCATATCCTTGCGTTGAGAAGCCAGTGGGCCATCGGACAGAGACCTACCTTAGTTTAACTAGATCTTCCCGCCTTGCGCTAGCTAGCCAAAGGGCATTTATTCCCTAGGTGGATTTACGAGATTGGGGAATCCCAGTACTGCTCTTACCAAACCGACATGGGTCACGACTAGAACGGCGATCTGTGGGTGTGAAGCTGACTGTGTGACTATCACATCTCTCGTTCACTCTCGACGGAAAATGCGACTACGCCAGACCAAGAGGTAGCCTTTAGCAGCGGTGACACTAGTGAACAAGTGGCCTCGTTACACGCATGTTACAAACGGAAGGTGCGGGAACGGCCCGGCCCGTTGATTTGCACAGGCTAGGTCTTCCTACTAAACTAGTTCCGGTTCTTTCTTGGATTAGCTCCGAGGTGCTACATGGACACATTATGGTGTTCGATGCCAGAGCCCTCGTTCACCACCTACATCCTTAACCATTCATGTAATACAGTAGGCAGACACAGGGCCCCGCGATTAAATAGCAGCAAATATATGCCACAGCCCGACAGAAGGTGAGTTGATAATACACCACTAGGAATAATCGGTGGCACCAAAGTCGGAAGTGTAGAATGCTGATAAACATCGCTTGGTATTCGAAGAGAAAACGCCCCTAGTCTCGCTCAAAACAACTTTTTATATATACAATAGCCCAACGCTTCACCGCTCCAGGCGCTCATCGTAGCAGAAGGCAACGTCGTACCGCTCCTCCCCCT
This sequence comes from Scopulariopsis brevicaulis, assembly GCA_017657125.1. NCBI lineage: Eukaryota > Fungi > Ascomycota > Sordariomycetes > Microascales > Microascaceae > Scopulariopsis > Scopulariopsis brevicaulis. Next base: position 5,451 of record JAGFNX010000137.1, read on the forward strand.
TCCACACCTTGCCTGCGGAGTTCAACTCCGAGACTACCTTCCTGAGGTCCGTAATCATGCCCACAGGGCCACTCCCAAACACGACCGTCGGCCCGCTGCTCGTGTCCTCGACAAAGTCCCTCACGGCCTTTGGCAGGTCGGGGTGCCTGAACTCCGGAGCCCGGTCTTGGCCCCCGATGAACGACACCCTCGCCCCGGCACGCTTGGTTTGCCCCGTCTCCTTCTCAATCATGTCCTCCGACGAGGACCCTGAGCCCAGCCTATCGACGCCCTCCTCCCGCGTGACGAAGACGTTCACCAGGATTCCAGGGTTCCTCTTCAGCGCCTTGAGCTCGGGCTCCACCCAGTCGAGATCGCTCGCGCGCCGCATGACCCAGATGAGCTCCACCTTGCGACCCTCGAGCCCCGAGTTCACGAGATCGAGCAGCACGGGGAGAACATATGTGATACCCGTGCCGCCCGCGACACAGAGGATGTTGCTCCGCGGCGTGAGGTCGTCAGACAGGCAGCTCCCGTAGGGCCCCGTGAGGACAACGCCCACCTTGCTCGCGGCCCGCAAGTCACTGTCGCTCTTATCCTCCGCCGGTACCGCGGCAATCTGCTTCTTGACGTGGTCGGCAATCTTCTTCGTCTCGCCGCCCTTGGCGCGGAACACATACGAGTGCGTCACGACACCGTTGACGGACCTCGGCCGGTTCAGCGGCGTCATGGGGTGCGACTGCCAGATGCTCCCGTCCGTGAAGGTGAGGTAGAAGTGCTGCCCAATGTGCCACGGGTCGCTGCGGAGGTCAAAGTCGAGCCTCACAATATCGCCGTCCGCCTCGTTGGCGAAGAGCTGCGGGTCGGCCCTTGCGGGCGTGATCCAGCGCCCGCTGGCTGTGTTGGAGTGCAGCGCCCACGACCTCCAGGCCCGCGCGGCGCGGTCGAGACCCCAGATGAGGATGGCGGGCGTGAGGAAGCAGTGCAGCTGCTCCCAGTGGCCGATGCAGGCGCCGATGTACACCATGGCGAGGACGTAGTGCGACTTTCGGAAGAACTCGTAGCCCGTGAGGCGGATGACGGGGGGCAGGCTGAGGATGTAGAGCGCGAGGAGGAGGATCATGGCGATGATGCCCCAGATGATGTACAGCTGCTTCACCCACCCCACGGCGACGTCGGGCTGGGGCTGGTAGAGGCGGATCTCGATGATGCACCACCCGATGGTGTGCAGCGAGGACTGCACCACGATGATGTAGCCGAGCCAGCGGTGGAGGAAGTTGAAGTTCTGGTAGGGGACGCCGGTGACGACGGAGAGGAAGGACTCGCGCGTGGAGAGAAGGACGGAGAGCGGCGTGAGGGCGTACGCGAGGACGCCGACGCGGTCGGACCAGGGGCCGAGACCTGTTCGGGTGTTGTACACGCCCGGCATGTCGTCGACGGGCGTGACCCACGTCTTGTAGGTGATGCCGGCGAAGGAGTAGATGGTCAGGTACGCGGTCAGGATGCCCAAGATGAGCACCTGCAGCCGCGACGCCCGGCCGAAGGGGAAGAAGGCCTCCGGTAGGAGGTAGCGCCGCACCCAGGACTTGGTCGCGCGCTCCAGCCGGCCCGCCGTGCCCTCGGTGGTCACGGCCTGGGCCTGCTCCGCGGACTGCATCGCATCGCGGCGCTCCTGCTTCCGCTTCTTCGAGGTCCAGTGCACGGCGCCCCAGACGATGAAGATGGCGGCGATGGTCAGCCAGAAGGCGCCGGTGAAGATCATGCCCAGGTCGTGCTCGCTGTACACGGCGTCGAGGTACGCGCACGACCCGGGGTCGTTGGTGCAGGGGACCACGCGGTCGGCGTAGCCCCAGTGGGGGACGACGGACTCGGCCGAGTCATGGTCCTGGATGTGGCGGCGGACCCGGGAGGCTTCGTGGAGGGGGTCCATGGCGGTGGGAAGGAGGTCGGAGGCCAACGTCGGGGGTGGGACGGATGACGGGAGGGTTCTATTAATAGGGATGGATGGCCACGGCGGACACGGTCCGCGAACGGGATGGAAAGTTCAACTCTGGGTATAATGCGTAAAGACAAAAATGACGAGACAAATGCGGCTTGTCCAAGCTTGAAAGAGCTGCCGCTGCTTTGAAAGTGAGCCTGGCGTTTACTAGTCACACAAAGAAGATCGGAAGAGCGGCACGGGCGAGGACGGTTTATGAACGCCCCGCGACCGGCTGCCCGCCCCACGACGCTAAAGGATACGATCCAGGCGTCGTGGGGCCGGCAGGATTCCGTCGAACGGTTTGCGCAAGTTCCTTGGCTCCTACGCCCGCTTTGCGCAAGTTCCCATTCGGTGGGAAGCCAACACGCGGGGCAATTGCTTCGATATATTCCCCCAAATGAGCAGGTTCGAGCACGTTTTTCCATCTCGGCGTCTCCACTTTCTTAATTAGTCCGATGCGATGTGGGTCAGGAGTTCCCATTTCAGCCAGCTCCCGGCAAACAGCTTCTGGCTTTGCACGAATCCCGTTGCTGAGACGCTAAGGCGCCCCACCCTATTGCTTCGGGAAGATGTCCACTTAATTTAGCGCGTAGATTAGAGGACGCTTGGCGGAAGGGAGGGAAGCATCGGGATCAAACTCAATCTATCTCGATATCTGCGCGACACGATCAAGCCCTTGGCAGCCGGGGAACGTCGCACCGGGCCAATGACTTTGTACGTATTGATATTAGCAGACCTCCTTCTTCATCTTCCTGTCACGGGACTTGCCGAAAGGGGATCCATCCGCCGCGTGGCTCCCGGACCGGCGCCGGTAGTCGCCCCGCGGACCCGGAACAGTCCCCGAAGAGTAACACCACGGATATCCACACGGGTGGGTATGTCTGACAAACGTCAACCTTTGATCGGGTTGGTAGCCCTGCAGGGCAGATGGTCCGAAACATCGAAACATGCCTCCGATCGGAGATTGGGCCGGGTGCATCAGATGCAGGCCGGCATACGACGTTGGAGTAGAGTTATTCGCTGACGCCGCTGACGTTTGTGAGGCCCCATTAAGTCTAGACCGCACCGGAGGGATCTCTGGCGGCCTGTCCTGGACGGCGGTGCGAGGTAGACCCGCACAAGGATGAAACATATGCTAGGCTCTTCTGCTTGGTTGTTTCGACTAAGTTCATGTCATGTCACGTGCTAGTTCCTAGACGCGCGCTTTCTCTTCCGATAGGTGCCTGATAACTGGCGGCCTGTTTCAGACGATAGAGCTGCTAAAAGTTTGAAGTTGTTGGTGACGTTTATGCTTGGTGTTTTGTGTTTGGCCCGGTGTTTTGGGTGGCTTAGGAGGATCCCGAAGTGAGGGGCCCGTGGGGCGGGTAGGGCGGGCAAGCCGCCGCCCAGTAATACGAGGAGTATCAGCAGCGAGAGCGGGTGCCCGCGGCTGGCTCCAGCCGCGTTATGACACCCGCCGCTCAGGTTCGCGTGCCCCCACAAGGTCGATAGTCTCCTTTTGCCTACAGCCACACGCGATAGCCAATACGCATCTCGTTTCATATGATGGCATGATATCATCAGATCGAGGGGCCGTGTCCATTGGAATAATTAGGCAGTGTACATCGTAGGCTACGGCTATCATTCATATTAGCCGGAAGACATTCAACCAGCCGTTCCTGTCTTGGTTGACATAATAAACCGAACCTTGTAAGCGGGCTCGCGCTGACCGCGTTTAGCAGCTCATGGCATGTCGAAGAACTGTCAGCTTCGAGACACGTGAGTACCGTGAGTAAGCATGGATATCCTTTCCCGTCCAATGATTCTTCCAGGGAGACGCACCTCATAGAGGCGTTATGATGCGCTCTACAAGTAGTGTGGTAGTGTGCTAGACTTCCAACCCTCAGCCAGCGTAGCATCACGGTCCTATTTCCAATCTTCTACTTGCTAGTTTTCGAAAGCGCAGCCTTCTTCTCTTTTTGGTCTATTGGTCTTTGTTTTCTAAACATTTGGTCCGCCGATATGCGCCCCTCACCGCGCAGCCCGGCGTTTTCCTCCGGGTGTCGAGACATCCTGGTTCGGCCGTTTCTCAGCAGGCTCTCCCACTGGCCCGTGACTTATACCTCACCATGTCAGTACCACCTCGAGTGCCATTCTGCGTCCCGCTGCAGATCGTAAGCACGACGTTCCATTGCTTCAGCCCAACAAGCTAATCAGCCTTCGGTTCGGAGAAGCAATTTGTTTTCGCTCCACCCCACATTATCGTGGTGGCTTTTCCCCTTTCCTTCTTTTTTTTTTTTTTTTTTCGCATCCCTCTCACATTTCTACGTAGACATGGGCGTTCTACTTTCGACCGAGGGAAAGGCCTTGCTGGTCAGCGGACTGGCGGCGGCCGTCTACTTTGGCTACCGTGCGGCCCTCCCTAGGCCGCTCCCCGGTATTCCGTACAACAGGGACGCGGCCAACAAGCTGCTCGGCGACGTGCCCGAGATGATACGCTATGTGATGCGGACGAAGCGTGTCTTTGTATGTCATCTTCTGCCTAGCCTTCTCCCTCCTCCCTAGGCTCTCACCTACTTCGAGCGAGCAAGGAGAAGTAGAACCTGCGTAATGGCTGACAGAAAGGCTCCCATCGGGTCACGGTGACTTAGTGCTGGCTCACCTCATTGACAGACCGACACCAGAGTCCAATCGTACAGGTGTTTGTCAGGCCCATGTCTCTGCCGTGGATTGTGGTCACCGACCCGCTCGAGAGCCAGGACATCCTGCTCCGGCGCACCAAGGACTTTGACCGCGCGCGCTACTTCGGCGACGTCATCAGCGGAGTGCTCCCCGAGCAGCACATCCAGTTCCAGTCGGGCGACGCGCGCTTTAGGAACAACCGCGCGCTAATCAACCACCTGATGGCGCCCACCTTTGTGAGCCAGGTCAGCGCGCCGGAGGTGTACAAGTCGGTGTGCACCCTGATGAAGCTGTGGCAGGCAAAGTGCGATGTGGCCGGGGGGCGGCCGTGGTCACCGCACGGCGACATAACCTTTTGGGCCCTCGACTCCATCTTCGCGTCATCCTTTGGCCTTCTAGAGGCGGACAGCAACACGGTGCGCCGCCTCGAGGCCGTGCAGCGCGCCGCGGCCCCGGCGTTGCCGGACGACGTAGACGAGCCCGTCGCGTTCCCGGAGGGCCACATCCCCAACGTCTTCCGTGCCGTGCTCACGCTATCCGACTCTCTGACGCAGACCCAGCTGTCGCCGGCCCCGCGCCTGACTGCGTGGCTCATGCACAAGCTGCCATACCTCCGGCGCGCGACGGCAACAAAGGACGCGTGGCTAGGCGCGCGCATCGACGAGGCCGTCGCGCTGATAGAGGCAGACGTAGACAGCGACCGCCCCCGCAGCGCGCTGCACTCGGTACTACTCCGCGAGCGCGACACAGCGCAGCGCGAGGGCCGGGCGCCGGCGTACCACAAGCGCGCCATTGCCGACGAGTTTGTGGGCTTCATGATGGCGGGCCATGACACGACGGCAACGACGGTTGCGTGGGGCGTCAAGCTTCTGACGGACCACCCGGCAGCGCAGGCGCGGCTGCGGGAGGAGCTGCGGGCGGCACTGCCGGACGCGGCGAGGGGGCGGCGGGCTCCGACGTACGATGAGCTTATGCGCGCGAACGTGCCGTATCTTGATGCTATGGTGAACGAGGTGCTACGCAAGGCTAATACAATCGACTTTGTGGTTCGCGTGGCGCTGCGCGATACGGTCGTGCTGGGCCACCACATACCACGCGGGACTGACATCTTCCTTATGGCTAACGGTGCCGGCTACATAGCGCCCGCGCTACCCCTGGACGACGCCTCGCGGTCGCCCGGCGCTCGCCGCACCGAGAGTAACGCCCGCGCGCTAGCGGGCGACTGGAGCGACGCCGACATCGCTTCCTTCCGCCCCGAGCGCTGGCTCCGCACAGACCCGGACACCGGCGCCGAATCCTTCGACCCCATGGCCGGGCCGACGCTGGCGTTTGGCCTCGGGCCCCGCGGGTGCTTTGGCCGGCGTCTTGCGGTACAGTCGCTACGGATCACGTTCGCCATGATGGTGTGGCACTTTAAGCTGCGGCCCACGCCGGCTGAGCTGAGCGGGTACGACGCCGTGCAGCGGTTTGCGCGGGAGCCGACGCAGTGCTTTGTGAGGTTGGAGATGGCGGTTATCTAGACTGTGGCAGCTGATGGCATTGTTGATGGGAGGAGCGCGTAGGCCAGGGAGTGTTGTAGACCTTGTCTGAAGCACGTTGCGCTTCATTCCTAGGATGCGAGAAGATGGAAGCTTGGAAACCAGACATCCTTACAGGCAGTAGTAAACTTACCGTCAAGCCCTTTTACTGCCAAAACCTCTGCGCATCAAATTCGGTTCTTAGTGTAAGTGGCCGGTTTAGTAGCCCTGCTCAACGAGTCTGATTTTAAAACACGGGTCTGAAGAAGACGGGGACAAAGACTGCGGGCGGACGGGACTGGTCAAAGTTCTCGGTCGTGTCCACGGCCGAGCGACGAGCAGGGGCTTCATCCTCTGGAATTCTGCACCAATCCATCGTGCCAGGGTCACACCACGAACGCTTGGCGCGGCCCGTGACTCGCCGAGGTAACCGAAATTGCACAGCCCGTCGATTAAGAACACCATACGACACTGCCTCGCAAAATGGTTCAGTCGAGGATTCTATTTCCCCCTCTTTCCCCTCTTCCCCCACCTGTTCGCCTGCTCCCAACTACGCGAGCGGCGCTGCATCGCCAGAGGGCCCCGGGAAAACGACCGAAGCCTCCCTAAGCCCCACGATGCTATCTATAAAGTATGTCGCGGCGGGTACTAAGATTGGGCGTAGCCCTTGCCCTCGCGGGCCTTTCCACCGCGCAGACCAACCCACACTTCGAGGTAGACATCATCTTCCCGCGCAACGAGACCTACACCGTATCCGATAGCTTCCCCATCGCCTTCGCCCTTCAGAACATCACAGCGGCAAACTCAGTCGGCGACTTTATCATCAACTGGGGCATCTTAGCCCTCGAGGACGGCTACATAAATAGGGGCCGCCTCACCGACTCTGGCGCGCTAGGGGAGAAGGGCAGCCTCGACAAGGGGAATTATACCGTCCTCGTCACTTATACGGACGTCTCGGAGTGGATCGAGTACAAGAAACCAGGGGACGTGTTTGTGCTGCGCTGGAATCTTAGCTGGCCACACCGCGGCGATCAGTGCGAGGGGGAGCCATGGTGGGACGGCCGCAGCAAGGTTATCGGCGAGATCCATTTCTCGATCGAGACGGACGGGGAGCGCGAGTGGGGCAAGTCAAAGGCGGTCGAGCCTGACGTCGCGAGAGCGGGGGAGTGCCCGGTCCTCGCCTCGGTCGTAGAGATCCGGCCGAACGCGGCGAATTCGTCGTGTCCCGAGATAGTAACTGGGATGGAAGGGACGCCGTGCGACGTCGTAGTGGACAACGAACTGGCTGGAAGTATCGAGAGCGAGGTGGCGAGGTTAGCTGCACCGGCGGAGATGCCGGACGCGTATATTCCCAAGGGTAAGGACGAGGACGAGGAAGACGCCGCTGGTTTCCTCGGGCCTCCCATGGGAACTGCGCTTGCCGCTGCTTGCGCAGTTGGGTATATGGCACTTGCGTCCTGGTATATATAGCAGTTTTATTACGCGGGGCCATAGGCGAGGGCTCGACCTGAACGTCGAAGAGGTCCCTGCTAGAATCCAAATATATAAATACGAGAAACGGCTACTAAGCACCAACACTAACACTCTTCGCAACCACCAACTCTCCCACAGCCGAGATAGGCACACCCCCCATAATATCAAACACAGCTAGTGGCGCCCCAAAGTCGCGCCTAATCCAGTTCCGAAGCTCCACGGCCATCAGGGAGTCGACACCATAGCTCGAAAGCGGCTTCGAGAGCTCCACGTCCTCGGGCGACATGGACATGGCACGCGCAAGCTTGGAAACCAGCGAGCTAATAACGACTCGCACCTTGTCTTCCTCGTTTTCAGCGGCGCGGAAGAGTGCAGCCGGGTCCACCGCCTGTCCCGCCTTGGCATGCGCAGCATCGGCACCGACGACGCGTGAGAAGGGGGCGAAGAGCGGCCGCTCTAGTATAGCCGGTGGTGACTGGCCTATCGCGAGGAAGTCGGCTGGCGTCCGCAGACCTAGTAACACCTGGCTCTGCTCGGGGGTCATTGGCGGCGCGGAAGGGTCGCAGCATCGCTCCAGGACGGCAATCAACTCGCGACCGTCAATCTGCTGCATGTCCTCCGTGGCCAGGCGCTGACGCTGGAAGGCGGCCGTCTCGGCCACGATGCCGATGTCCCGCATCCAGCCGATGTCAATCGAGACCGCCTTCTGCCCGTGTTCAACGCGGTGGCGTGCCAGGGCGTCTTGGAAAGTACAGCCGCCGGCGTAGTTGGCCGTCGCCATCTGCCCGACGACCCCGGCCAGGGACGACAGCAAGATGAAGAAGTCGAGGTCCTTGGGGAGATTGCGGTGCAGGTTCCACGCCGTGTCGACCTTGGCCTTAACGGCGAGGTCCCACTGAGCTAGGGTCATGTTTGAGAACATGGCGTCCTGGAGGACTAGCGCTGCGTTGATGCAGCCCTTGACGGGGGGCATCGTGCGGGCGCAGTCGTCGAGCATGGCTTGTACCGACGGCTCCAAGGCCACATCGCACTTTGGCGCGGCGACGTGGACGCCTAGGTATTCTAGCTCGGCAACGACAGCAGCCGCCGCCTTAGACGAAGCGCCGGATCTGGATGGCACGATCAGGTGTCTTGCGCCGCGGTCTGCCATCCACTTCATGATGGCACGACCTATGCCGCCAAAGCCACCCGCGATGAGGTACGACGCCTCGGACTCAAACGTCCATGGCATTCGATCTAAAACGTATTGCTGTGAGGATGTAAATTAGTATTAAACGGCCCGGACCTACACGTGGGAGCGGTTTCGGTACTGCACTTACAGAAACAATGTCTCCTGGACGGGGCTCAATCACAACCCGGCCAATATTCCTACCGCTCTGAACCGTTCGGAAACCCTGCTCGACCTGCTCCGCAGAAAAGGAGTGCACCGGCGTCGGCGTAGCGCCAGTATCACGCACGAACTGCATCGTCCTTTGCAACAGATCGGCCGTGAACTCCGGGTCGCCCAGGAGGATGTCACGCAGGTCCACGGCGGAAAAGCTCACGTTCCGCGCAAAGCCGGACATGGGAAGGCCCGAGTCGGCCGTGATATCCACCGTCCCGATCTCCACAAACCGCCCGCGTCGTGCCATGCACGCCCACGAGGCACGCAGTCCGTCCCCTGACAGTGAGTTGAGCACCATGTCGACGCCGCGCCCGTTGGTAGCTCGCAGAACAGCCTTCTCAAACGACGTGTTGCGGCTCTGGAATATGTTGTCCTCGGGGACTCCCAGTACACGGACCAGGAAGTCCTTCTTCTCCTGGCTGCTAACAGTCGCGTAGACGACGGCCCCACGCATCTTGGCGACGGAGACGGCCATCTGACCGGTGCTGCCCGCCGCCGAGTGGATTAGCACCGTCTCCCCCTTTCTGACCCGCGCAATGTCCACGAGCGCGTGGTACGCCGTCATTGCGGGGATTAGAAGTGAGGCGGCAGCCGTGAAGGACATGTTGCCGTCCTCGGGCATCCTGATCACTGACGTCGCCGGCGCGCGTGGGTACTGGCGCATGCAGCCCGGGTAGACCATGCAGACGTGGTCACCCTCCGTGAAGGCCGACCCGACGCCGGTTCCGACTCTTGTGACGACACCCGCGCACTCATACCCAAAGGTCCTCTCCTCCAGACGGCCTAGCGCCTGCATGACATCGCGGAAGTTGACGCCCCATGCCTTGGCTTCGATCTCGACCTCGTCGGGCGCCAGCTCCATCTCGTACGCGGCGTCCTCCGCGAAGCAAAGGGAGTCCAGCGTCCCGGCCGCCTTAATCGAGAGTGACAGTGCCGGGCCGTCGGACCAGGCCTTTTGGTGAAACTGGGGGGTGAGGAGGGCGTTGAGTTCCGTGTTGCCCTCCACGTCCTCTGCGGCCCTGCAAGTCTCGAGGAGGCCATTCCGAGCCACGTATTCTAGCTCTTTGGAAGGGTGTGGGTCAAAGAAAGAGGCGTGGAGGACCTTGAGGATGTGCGGCGCGGTAGAGCTCGGCGTGGTTGTGTCATCCCCGGACTCGATCGCGAGACTGACGATGTGACTATCTGCGGCCTCGAGTCGCAGGGAGCGGAGGACGCCCTGCGCTTGGCCATAGAATGGCAGCTGCGGGTCGTCAAGACCCGGTGCAGTAACCCAGAGTAGCTTCTTGGAATGGCGCATGAGGTCCTGTAGCCATGCGAGCTTGCTCTCGGTCATGCCGGACATGAACGGGGTGTCGAGGCTCGCAAGACAGAGGACAATGTCATCAGGTTCTGGCCTGGCCTCTTGGAATTGCACCAAGGATAGGATAATGATAAGGACTTCGCCGTCCAGGGTTTCCATGTGGCTGCGAACCACATCGGCTAGCTCAACCTGCGTCGCCGAGTTCTCGTCAGTAACCAGGATAACCTTGCCTTTCACCTCGGCAGGGCTTGAAGCTTCCTCCACAGCCGTCGACACGATGATGCTGGAGATATGACAGCCCTCCTCCTCGCAATCCTTAAAAACAAGGTCATTTCCCGAGTACCCGCTCTCCCGCAAGCAGCCGTCCCACTGCCCCTCGTCAAGAAGAGGCGACATCTTCCGCCACTCCTCGCGCGCGAGCCACCACCCAGGCGCAAGTCCAAACGAAAAGTTGACCACGACGTCCTGCGGCGCCACGACCTCTAGTATCAGCGCTCGGCCACCAGGCTTCAGAGCCGTCCGCACATTCTTCATAGTGCCGACTAAGTCAGCGGTAGCGTGCAGGACGCTCCCGGCGACGATGAGGTCGTACGAGCCCACCTCAAAACCCTGGCTCTCGAGCGTGCGCTCCAGGTCCAGCGGTTTGAAGCTCATGCGGCCCCCCAGTTCTTTCCACCGCTCACTCGCCCGCTCAAAGAACGCGGGGGATATGTCGGTGTAGGTGTACTCAGAAAACCTTAGCCCGCCGTTCGCCTTCTCTAACGCCTGTAGCGAAGTGAGGACATGGCCCGTAAAACCGCCGGTTCCGGCGCCAACCTCAAGGATTCTCAGGCCTGGGTTCTCGTGCGAGGCCAGCTCTAGGAAGTTGACTAGCCGCGAGTCACAGATCTGGGCGAACATGTCGGCGTAGAAGACGTCGGCGAGGTTGGACTCGAAGATGACCTCGAGCGGGTCCTTTTCGCCGACTAGGATGTTCTTTAGCTCGCGCACAACGTTCGTGTGGAGCTTCCACGACGGGTGCATGTCGTCGATATCTTCAAGGCGCCGCTCAAGCTCCATGTCGCTGATGGGGGCGTTTGGGTCGTCTTTCTGAGCGGGGGAAAGCATGCTAATGTGGCGCTGTATCCACGCCATGTGCCTCTCAAGGGATACGGGGAGATTTTTGTGCTCTTCTATAGTCATGTCTCTCAGTGTCCTGGTGAGGGCAAGGTTCATGACAGACGTTAGGTCATTGTGCCGAGCGAGCATCGTTGCTTCATCCTTGACCACAGGCGTCCTGGTGCATACATCAGTTAGCTGCTGCGGGTCCAGGAAACTCAGCTGCGGTTTCCACTGGGCCTTGTGCAGGAGCTTCGGCGCCGGCGCGTTGGCTTCGTCCGGCTTGGACACGGCCGCCGAGACTATCCGCTCGATAGACATTAAGACATTCCCATCGTCGCCCAGCACATAAATGCTACCATCCTCGCCGGAATCCCGACCCGCGTTTGCCGTTCCCATGCAGCGGAGGGACCCAGTCTGCGGGCTCTGCCAGCCAGAAGCCGAAACCCACGTATCGACTATCCTCACCGGAACGTTGGTAGCCGACGCCGAGGCGAACGCCTGGGAGCTCGCCCTCAGCATGTGGATCACGGTGTCCAAAACTGCCGGGTGGACGAGGCTCGTCGTCCGGAACTGCGGCTTGCTGACGTCAATGCGGGCGACGGCCATGGTCTTGCCGTCCCAGTGGAGCTCGTCTAGAAGCCGGAACCACTCCCCGTATTGCAGCCCGTAGTCGGCGGCGTTTTGGTAGAATACCTGCGAGTCTACGGGTCTCATGCACGCCCCCACAGCGTACTCGTACCGACGCAGAATATCTTCGTCGAGCAGCTTCTTCTCCTTTTGTACGTCAGGCTGCGAGGACTCATCCTCGTACTGGACCTGGATGCGCGCCGAGAAGCACTCTGACCATTCCTTGTTGCGGTAGCAGAAGCCACGGATTTCCGACCGCGTCGAGTCCTTTTCGTAAGTCTCCTGTACCGGCCGGAGCTCGACTATAGTCTCCGTCCTGTCTTCCCAGGAGGCGCCCACGACGATGGGGCTCATAAAGCGCGCCTCCTTGATGGAATATCCCGCAACGGTGCGGCTTGCGGGTACCGTCTGCAGTGCTGCTTCCATGGCCATTATTAGCATGCCGGCCGCCGGGTAGACCACAGTATCACTGATCTGTACAAGTGGTGTTAGCTGGAATCATACCCAAGGACGGTGAGCCCAGACACAGGGAGGGGGTAGTTCAATATCCTTACATTGTGGTCGGCCGTCCATGGCTCCGTTTCGACGCTCAAAAAGTTCCTCCATCTCGGCTGCAGCGGGTTCCAGTCCGACACCCGCACCCCCAACGTCTCACCGGAGACGGCACCCCGCAACCTATAGTCCCGGCTGATCCGCGACTCGGCCCAGTACTTCTGTGAGTGATCAAACGGATACCCGGGGCAGTCGACCAGGAAAGGCCCCTTGGCTTCAGCCTGGTTTACAGCAGTAACCGATACTGTATGCCCGTGCGAGAACAGCTTACCGGCAAGCTCCATCGTGGTCTCGACGGCGTGTCGCCTTCGGTATAGCACGCTCGAGTACCGAATTTGCTTTGCGCGGGGACCTGCCCTGGCCAAGCTGTCCGCGACTGGCCGACGGAGCGCGGCGGTAGGTCCGACCTCGACAATGTCTGTGATGCTACCTGAGAAGCCGGCCCTCAATGTGGAGGATTGCTGCGCGACTGCGTAGACAACTTCGCCAAAGCGGACCGGGGACACCATGTTGTCAACCCAGTACTGCGCCCTGGCCAGATCTGCAGGTCGAACACGCTTGCCCGTCACGGTAGAGACCATGCGAGCCGAGGCAGGGTTTCCAGCTTCAAGGCACCCCATCTTCTCTTCATAGTCTTCTGCAATGGCCAGCATTGCGGAAGAATGATATGCCACTCCTGTCTTCAGCTTCTGGGCGAATATGGAGTCCTTGTCGGCTTGCTTCTTGACACAGTCGATGGAACTCTCCGGTCCGGACAGAGTACAGTTCAGGGGGCTGTTGATGCAAGCGATGCTGACCCCCGCGCCCTCAGCACCCAACTTCTCAAGGTAGGTAGGGATCTCCTCTTCGGTGAGGTTCACTGAGATCATGGCGCCGGAAGGAGAGGCGGCAGCCCGAAGTTTTCCGGCGAGCTGACCGCGGAAGTACGACACCCTACAGGCTGACTCTAGCGACAGAGCCCCAATGGCATACGCAGCCGCAATCTCGCCGGATGAATGGCCGACTACGACCTTAGGCACAATGCCGAAGCTCTTGAGCAGCTCTATGAGCGCCATCTGGATAGCTGTAGACAGAGGCTGGCTGTACTCCGGACGATCAATGTTCCCACTGCTGCAAAGCGCGTCCAGTAGCTTCCATTCGCATCCGAAACTCTTATAGATGTTGTCGACCCGCTGTAGTGTTTCCGCAAAGAGCGGGTATTGGTGGATAAGATCCCAGCCCATTCCGGCGTACTGCGCTCCCTGTCCGGTAAACACGAAGGCCAGCCCGGCTTCCCCAGAGGAGCTGCTGCGCACTGGCTTGGCCGCAGATAGGATGGAAGTCTCGCCAGGTGCAGCTGACACGATGGCTGATGTGCGCCAGAGCATGTGGCTTCGCCGGGAAGCCAGTGTGTAGGCAAGTTCATCGAGTTTGGCGGTGTTGCCTGCAATGTGGCCCTTGAAGAAATCCTGTTGCTGCTCCACTGTCCGGTTTAAGGCCTTCGCGTCGGCGGCGGACCAGACGAGGAGCCGCAACTTGCCTTGGACGTTGCCGTTGATGCCGTTCAACTGCTCTTTGACGCCATTTGAGTGGCCGTTGACGCCGTTGACATTTCCATCGTCGCCATTGCAGTGTCCATTGGCATGTCCATTGGCTACACCATTGGTGTCGGCGCCATTGACACTCTCGTCAGGCACCATCGGCCTTATACCCGTTCTGCTGGCCTTGGAGATGACAGTGTCAGATGTTCCATTGGTTGCGGCACCATTGGTGAGCGGAAGCCGGTCCGCATCCGGCAGGAGAGTGAGCGAAGCCAAGGTGCAATGGTTGCCGGAGAGGCCGCGTTCCTGGAGGTAATGGTACGCGTCGTCAAGAACAGCATGCGAGTTCGTGCCACCAAATCCAAACGAGTTCACAGATATGCGTCGCAAGCCCTTGCTTGGCCAAGCGGTTTCTATGGTCGGGATCTTCACATTGAATACTCATTAGTCTTTGACTCCCTATCAATAGGATGGATAAATGCAACAAGTGCGTCAGGAGTACTCACCGCAGTGTTGTAAAATTCAAGGTCGATATCAGGGTTGATCTTCTCGAACAGCGCATGGGGCGGAATGACGCCCTTCTCCAGAGAGACTAGCAGACACGGGCTCCGTTAGCAGGTAAATTTTGGTCCCCCGGAAATCGGCGTTCTTACTGATGGACTTAATAACGCCGGCAAGACCGCTGCTTCCTTCGAGGTGTCCGATGTTGGTCTTCAAGGAGCCGCTATAGGTTGTTTAGCACGCCAAGAACTTCCAAGCGGATACAGTTAGATGCCACCATTAGTCACCAGGCCACTTACACGTAAAGGGGCTCTCCAGCAGATCTGGAACCCCTGAAGACCCTGCCTATCGCCTTCATCTCAATCGGGTCGCCGACAGGCGTTCCAGTGCCTGGATAGTCTAGTTAGTCCCAAGCCACGCTGGCCATATCGGAGTACAAGGTCGCCTATATGCTCCCCGGCTTACCGTGGGCCTCGACGTAGCGAGTCTTGTCAAAAGAGAGGTTTGCTTTCTGGTATACATGACGTATCAACTCCTCTTGTGCCCTAGGGCTTGGCTGTGTCAGTGAGGCCGTTTGCCCATCCTGGTTCGATCCAGTAGCTCGGACAACGGAGCGGATCATGTCGCCGTCCCGCAGGGCAGCGGAGAGGGGCTTCAGCACGAGCGCGGTAAAACCTTCGCCTCGAGCATAACCGTTTGCGCGGTGGTCAAAGGTCCAACACTTGCTGTCCGGGGACAGAAAGCCGAGGTTGGACAGATAGTGGGTCAGATCCGGAGTCAGAATCAAGCTTGAGCCGGTGACGAGCGCCTTTTGTGCCACAGGTCAGAAATTATCTCCCAGCATAATCATCTCGGAGATAAAATATAGATAATGAGAGCGGGAGGAAACATTTACGCACAGTGGAGGCTTCGCCGGCTCGCAAAGACTGGCATGCCATGTCAAAGGCGACCAAACTGCTGGAACACGCAGTATCAATGTGGACACTAGGCCCTCTCAGGTCAAAGTACCAACTGACACGGTTGGAGATGAGCGACGACGCGGAACCAGTGGCGGCGGTCCTCTCGACGTTGTCGGGATCTTGCGAGAGGATCCTGGACCAATCGTCGGTGAAAGACGCGGAGAATACGGAAGTTCGTGACCCCTTGAGTTTCTCGGCGGGAATGCCGGCTAGGAGACCGCTCGTGTTAGAAAAGCTTATGGCTCAGTCACACCTAGAAAGCTAGTTGTCTCACCATTTTCAAAAGCGCGGTACGAAGTCTCCAGCGTCCATCGTTGCATAGGGTCGAGAGCTTCACAGTAGACATCGTCACCGTCAGCTGGCTGCTCTTAAACCTCTCAAGGACGAATTATTATGCTATAGAAACCTACCAGCCGCTTCCTTCGTAGATATCGAGAAGAACGGAGCATCGAAAGCCGCTGGGTCGTCGCTGATAAAATACCCTCCATGGCAGTTGAACTGCACACATATGTCAAAATGATAAAATCCGCAAGCACTACTCGACAGCAACTCATATCGGTGTTCCCAAATTTCGCGTGACTCCTGCGTACCTTGCTTTTCTTGCCAGACACGAACGATTCAGCGTTCAAGCGGGACTCTGGCCAAGGCGTCATCAAGTTCCTGCGATTCTGCAGGACATCCCAGAAATTATCAACGTCTTCAACGCCCTGGGGCAGCTTGAATGAGAAACCGATCACGG
This sequence comes from Scopulariopsis brevicaulis, assembly GCA_017657125.1. Classification (NCBI taxonomy): domain Eukaryota; kingdom Fungi; phylum Ascomycota; class Sordariomycetes; order Microascales; family Microascaceae; genus Scopulariopsis; species Scopulariopsis brevicaulis. The sequence goes on from JAGFNX010000137.1 coordinate 21,745, forward strand.
CTATGTCGTCTCCGCGGAAGCTTTTGCCGACATTTCCGGTAGGCTGTTGGTTGTTGCACTGATCTGCGATCGCATCCATGTTGTCGGTAACTATAGCGTGGAGATTATCGAAATGCGATGGGAGAGAAGTGACAGGTAAGATTCTGTATGCAACATTCTCTTTCCTCAGACACGGATACGAGGTGGGTTTTACGCATTGGGTAATGAGTCGTCGTGACGATCTCACCACCACACCCAAGATGGACAGGTCCCACTAATATCGCCCGGACAGGGGGTCGAAACGTTGCGGAGCAAGCCCCGTCACATCGCATACATTTAGCGCCGGCTTGGCGAATCCTTCCGCCCGGTACTCGGACCGCAGGATGCCTTCCTTCTCGGAACAGGACGTGGCACCGGCACTCGAGCGGGGAAGGAAATTTTAGACTCCTATTCAGCATTCTTCACACCGGCCCGTTGGCTCGGCGCCACCCGCTCTTGGCTAGTCAACCGAAGGATCTCTCAAGTGTGCGGCTGATCGCGCGAAGAGCCCCCCTTAGCGCCTCATGGTGGCCCGGCCCCGGTACTTGGTGCCCATGATCGTGCACAAAGACTTCGCCACCGTCACAAAGCCGGACCAGGGATTCATGCACCTGCACTGGCGAGCTCCAGCCGGTCTCGGTCCACAGCTTATCCAGCGGCGATCGCGGGATGGCAGCTCCTCCGGTGTCGGTGCCCGCGGCAGCGGGGCCCTTCTCGCGAGAGTAGATATGGGCCGTGGGAACATGGAGTGACACCCCGTCCTTATCCGGATCCAAGCACCGGACGATACCGGCCCGGATGCCGTCCGGGTCTAACGGCGGCGCAGCGCTAAAAAAGATCCCGCACTTGAAGCGCGCAAACGGCCGCCGCGCGTCTTCGAGAAGCAGAGTGGCGGCGACGATTCCCCCCTCGGAAAACCCCATAACGCCGTCGAACGGGCCCTGGCTCGTGATCTCCTCCATCAGATCCTCTATCATATCCTGGTACTGGCTCACGTCGGTGAGCTCCCCGAAGTACCCACACTGGAAGTACCCGCAATCCCCGAAGTCGCAGTGCAGATACTCGCCGGCTGTTGTTGTACCTGGCCTAATGTAAGTCAAGTGTACACGAAAATCTCCTTGGACAATGGGGTCGCCGCCGGGCCTTACTTGTACCACGATCACATGGTTGCAAAGATATGCCGCCATTGAGAAAGACAAACTCATGCTCCATAAGGTCTTTACGAATATTTTCTGAAAGGGTCAGCTATAGTCAGTGGAAACTAGCTCATGCCCGATTGTGCAATTGAACCGCAACCTCGTAACATAACGGGCAACTGAAAACACCGTATTTCTTGTATCCTGCTTTCCCCCTTTTGGTCATATCTGTCTTACCTGTTTGCATCTCAAAAACCTTGTGTTCGCTGCCTGTCAGTACGCATTCTTCTTACTATGCTGTGGCTTTCCAGACCCAGCGGTCATAACAGTACCTCGGCACACGTTGCCCTCCCATGCAAACAGAGGAACCGCATCTTGGAGTCGCAGGGTCGATCCCGATCTTAGGGGTGGGGGACGGGTTGCATACGGGGGATTGGCGAGAAGGAGTTCCAACGGTTCGCGTTGCGGGTGGCTGTCAACGGGGGGAAGACCCAACTTCGGTACGACGCAGGAGAGGGGACCCTATGACGAGGTTGGGGGTACTGCCGGTATAAAAAGAGGAGAATAAGATAAAGAAATTAATCTGAAAGACTCGGTGCTGTTGCCTGTACCCCCTAGAACCCCCTGTCACTCCGCCCGTCCCCACCTCACTACAACGTGTTAGTAAAATCATCGTTCCTTCGCTTCCCTGGGTTCAACATACCTCGTACTTGTAAGCCAGGATCATGCATGAAGAGACATTCCCAGACGGGCACATAGAATCCCAGCACCACAAAGTGGATTGGTCGGTCTCGTACGGTACGGACCTGCCACAGAGGCGGTATAATCCCCGGAGGGTCGGGCTAGGATACTGGAAAATAAAACAGGCTCCACCCTGTGGGTGCCAGATCGAGTTTTGGCATCGGGGGAACCGGCGAGGCAATGATCGCCACGTGCCGGCCGGTATCTAAGCCGCCCCGATCTTCAGTACAAAGCCAAGCACCGTTAAGCCACTACCGCGATCAACAAGTTCCCCTATCCTAGCTCCTCCTTCAAAGCTAGTGGCAGCCCTATTTCTTGGACTCAGCAGACAGTCTTTCCGCGCAGGATCGCCGAGGACCGAACGCTGAGCACCAGACACCAAAGCACCCAGCCAAGCGCGCGTTGCGACTCTTCGAGATGGCCGAGGTCGACTTCACCCAGCTCAGCCAGGAGGAGCTGGACGCCGTGCTGGAGGGGCCAGCCATGCCTCCGCCGGACGGCGAGGTCAGCATCTTCGACGACCCTCCTAACCAGAACGGGCTAGCCATAGGGGTCTTCACCGCATGTACAGCTGTGGTGGTTATTTGCCTGGCCATTCGTCTATACGCAAAGCTCGGGCTCATGAAGAAGGCACAGGTTCAAGAATACTTGCTAGTTGCTGCATTCGTATGTCTCAACCTGATACTCCCTCGCTTTGTCATGAGACTGACCGTTTAGGGGTGTTTCCTCGGTTGGACTGTCAGCATGGGATGTCTGATCGAGAGCCCGGGGTATTTCGTCCATACATGGAACGTCACGCTTGGGAAGACAGTTCCGATGGGCTATGTGAGTCCCCTGCCGTTATCGATACTCCTCAGTTTTTACCTTGTGTCTGGCGGGACGTAACTAATATTATTGGGTTAGTATATCCACGTCGCCGGCGTTTTTTATACCGCTTGTCTTCCTCTCCTAAAAATAGCCATCCTGCTAGAGTGGTTAGGTATGTTTGTTGCTAGAGGCACGAGGAACTGGTTCTTCTGGGCCTCGTGGGGCATGATCATCATCCAAGCTCTATTCGGAATTGCTATTGTCATTTCCCTTAATCTAGCCTGCATTCCGACGAAAAAGAAGTGGGAGTTCTGGGTTCCAGGAACCTGCATCAACGCCCACGATATAGAGACCGCCTCGGCCGCTTTCCAACTAGCATCCGACTGCTTCGTCCTCCTGATTCCTCAAAAAATTATCTGGGACCTTCAAATGAGCTGGAAGAAGAGATTCGGAGTGTCGGTCATCTTCTCTCTCGGTGTCTTGTACGTGTAACCCCGCGAAATCCTGCCCCGAAATCTCCTTTTCTCTGGCTAACACCAGTCACCCAGGGCCTGTGTTTCCGCTGCATTCCGCCTTGCCGTAACCGTCCAGTACGCTGAGGCCGCTGATACTATCTATCATGTTGGTCCCGTCTGTTTCTGGGCCTTTGCCGAGATGACTTGCGGTTTCATCGTCGTCTGTATCCCCTGCGTGCCCAAGATTCTCCTCGAGAGCGGCGTCTGGCGCAAGATGAAGAAGAACGTGGGCATGAGCGTGACTGGCCCAACCGGCATGAACTCGAAGATGCAGACGGGCGCCACCAGCGGGATGAGGTCCAATAATATGCGCTCCGCCAATGACTCGTATCTCGAGATCGACGACACCGAGATGAAGAACCTCAACAAGTCCGAATCGGCGGAACACCTCCGTTCCCCGTACGGAGCAACTAGTCCCGGGGACGGCATTGTTCGCACCACACAGGTTATGATCTCGCATGACTCGGACATGAGCAACGACGAGCGCATGCACTACCAGCGCCCTCAGTGGAGGTAGAAACGGCTACTCTACGTGCGTGGATCACTTCTATGGAGTCAGGCAAGCGTGTCGCTAAAATCTTCCCTTCTGACAAAATAATTAAATCTTCATATCGCACATTCATAGCCTCATATATTAAACTCGAAAAATCTCAAGACCGGGATAAGCATCCCGAATGCTTCCATTGTCGCTGAAGATGGTGTCACGTCTGGATCTCTGCCGTTCATTACGCACGTTGTAATAACCGCTCAGTACCTGTACGTTGGAGACTTGGACTTGCATACTAGTTTGTACAGTAGATCCCCCCTGTTTCGCTCCATGCACTAGTCTAAGCGAATCTTACCCTAGACGGAGAATAAACTCTCCATGGAGAACTACCGCACACAATCGAACGAATCGTGCCGTGGAAGGTTCCATCGGCAACCCTCATTCCATCCGAACCTGGACTAGTTTGAGGGCAAGATTTGGCGCGGGATTTGGAAGACGTCACTGACAGGGATCGGTGCCAGGGGTGAAGATCCCGGAGCCGCCCTGTGGGAATAAAGTGGGTGTCTTGGTGTCAAACGCGTTATTAAGTGAACGTACAAGTACCCCGTGTATTTTACGAGGTACTGAAGGATCCCAAACCCTGGCGACAAGGGGCCACCTGGGTTTATTCCACCCGTCTTCGTCTTTTTCCGGTGTGGTCCTTACGTGCTCCCCCGCTTCAACCCTTAACAGAAGGCCCCCCAAGCCATTATGACTTACTTGTCGGCTGGGCAAGATTGTACACGTACTTGCTTGCGGGCTCTCAACAAAATCTGTCCAACTCTCTGATCACCGCCCCTCGCACCGGCCTCCGGGGGTGGGTCCATGGGCCAGTATTGCCGATCTTTCGGGCTCTACCCTTCTTGGAGCGGGAGCGTGCCGAGTAGAGAGATGCGGGGCGAGACCGGTCAAGGATTGCGCAAGACTGGAAACCACTCCAACGTGCGAACGTGTTATGAGATCGACACTAAATGATTCCATCCTCGGGGTAGCCTTCGATTGACAAATGTCTGAGGTCGGAGACGGGTGTCGTGCCGAGGTCAGTACTATGAGTAGGTAGCAACCCCCTGAATGCATGCGTCTAAGCCTGATCCCTGCATTCCTCACGACAAAACCTCCTTCCGTTGCAGGGGGTTACATCCCACAACCTCAGTGAGAGGGGGCGGGAGGGTCTCCACTCTGGAGACGAAAGCGCCATACCTGGCATAAAGTCCGGAGACGAGTACGACGCAGGCCAGCGATGCTCATGGTTGGCCCAACCTCGTTTCCTCACTCTCTTCTTTGATCCGCATTTTCCCGCAACTCAGGATTGACTATCCGCAATACATCTGCCGTTGAACAGCCAGAATACGCCACTCTACAACGGGTTGTCACATATCCATCGCAAATCATCTCCGCACCCCCGTTCGCCGCCATGCCTAAGATCGAGGAAATTCAGCTCCGCCCCTCGGGCTGGGAGAACGCGCCAGAGGAGGAGCGATTCAAGCTCTCCACCCTCGACTACCTGTCGGCGATGACATGGAACAACTATGCCCTGTTCTTTAAGCTAGATGATGCGGAGAAGAGGTTAGTGTGAGGACATTCTACCATGGTTAGATGCGCACTAACGCTCCTGCAGCAAGGTTGCGTCGGTACTCAAGGAAGGTCTTGAACGGACCCTTGGTCAGGCGAAACAGCTTGTTGGCACCATTGAGAAAGACGAGGATGGCACCTACTCCATCGTCAAGAGGAAGGACAGCACGGTTAAGCTGGTCGTCCAGTACCTCGACTCTCCTGAGGATGCATCTGCCTTTGCGTCCTTCGATGAGATCGAGAAAGCTCACTTCGTCGCAACCGCACTCGGTGATATCAGGGTCATCAGCAACGCGCCTATGACCTACGGTGAGAAGCCGGAAGCTCACCCGAACGCCAGCCCTGTCGTTGCGTCGTATAAGGCCAACTTCATCCCGGGCGGCCTCATCTTCAACATGCACTCTCACCACTACAGCAACGATGTGATGGGCTGGGGCTCCTTCACGAAGCAGCTAGCCGAGAACTGCTACGCTATTATCAACAAGACCGAGTTTCCTACCTTTGACCCTAGGTGTCTCGATCGCAGCCGCTTCATCACCCCGCCAGTCGCCGAAGAGGCCCGGGTCAAAGCGCCGCCGCAGGCCGACCGCCACACAGATCTGAAGCCCTCGCAGTCACTCCTCTTCCACCTGCCTAAGAGCAAGGCGGCCCTGCTAAAGAAGGCCGCCTCGCCGGATGATGGCACCTGGATTTCCACTTACGACGCCGTGTGTGCCCTGACCTGGCGCACCTTCTCGAAGCTCCGGGAGCCCGTCTATAAGCCCGATTTGGCCTCTAACCCTATCTGGGCGGAGGGCGTGAACATGACCAAACGTCTCACGGACCCCACGATGCCCGAACGCATGCAGGGCAACGCCTTCTTCGCCACCATGTCCGCCACGGCCGGCGTGCCGCAGCTATCCCTGTCCGAAATTATCTCGGAGGCACCCCTATCGAAGGTGGCCAGCTACATCCGCAAGCTGACCAACGGCTGCACGGGCGAGATGCTAGACGCCGCGCTGAAGATGCTCGCGCCTGTCGGAAATAAGGAGGAGCTCTCTATCCGCATCAACTCGTTCCCGCCCCTATCCATGGTCTTCACTGACTGGCGGGATGCGAATGTGTGTGATTCTGATTTCGGGTTCGGCAAGCCCGCCGCCTTCCGCCACCTATTCGACACGGTCACGGAGGGCCTCTGCATTGTCTACCCGGCGCACAATGGACCGGCGGGGGACGACGAGGGCATCGAGCTGCAGCTCGCCTTTGAGAAGGAACTCACGCAGCAGCTAGTCGAAGACCCGGAGTGGAGCAAGTACTTCGAGTTTAGGGGCGTTGATGCCGAGGAGGCTTCTTGAGTCTGTTAAGGCTTAGGTCTATGACTGGAATGCTGTTTACGGGTTCGAAATGAGCGGGTCTAAGGACGTACATAGCGTTTGCGTTTATACTGCCGCAATATAGATAACATGGAGAGTAAAATCCGTTCCCTTCATTCAAGGGGCTTGTATTTCTCATAGGATAAGGGGTCTTTCCTAAGTTATATGAGCATATGAGCTATTGAGTGTAGTAATGTGATGCAGGTGGCTAGGGGTGGTTACTTTGTCGTTCAATACTACATACCCGCACTTCGCTATATGAAAAAACGTTTTTGAGCCACAAGGTTTTCTGTGAGTGTAGCAAGTCATTGATGTCACTTATACCGGGTTCAATTAAGTTATCCCAGCGCCACTTCTGGTAAAGGTTTGCGGAAGCCCGAGGGAGCGCGTGCGTGTTGACTTTGCTGTGTGATATGGCGTCTTCTGTTACTGCTATAGTAACAGTTGTTGGCGGCTCCTGCGGCAAGGACATCTACCTCAGAATCGGCTGATCCCTTAGTCTTTCTCAGGAACCATTGGGCGGAACCGAAGTGGTTAAGGGTAATTGCTTACATATAAATTTTCGTCCCTCGAGTCTGCTAGCACAATGGACTATTATATTCCTTTCCTCTTAATCTCGAAGCTCCTCTATAAACGGAGTGTAGCTTAGATAGGCATGATATGTGACAACACTAAGCTTATGCCACTGCCGTGAAAATGTCTTTGTTCTATATACTGACCGCTATCGTTTCTAGGGTGTCATGCATTGACTTTGACCCCGAGCTATGTCTCCATACCATCCTCAAGTTTATCGCTCCAGTTTTCTTGTTATGTAGATGACATTGTCCTGTATGTAGTGGGTACGCCCTTCCGAGATCATTTCGTCAGATGATGTTGAGCATCGGTTGTTATTAACTTTGTTAGGTCCGTCAATGTGCGTCTTGAGGGGTCAATATGGCCATGAACCCAGCTCTTCAGTTGGTAATGGAGCTAAGTCACCGTAGATTTCTGTAGATCACGCGCATTCTGGTAGCATGGATTGCTGATAATAGCGAATGGCACTGTTGGTTGTCAGACACAACCTGTATCCACTTAGTTTCGGTTGTTCGATAGGCTGGAGTTGATATATAAAACTAGAAATCTTGAAGGGATGAATCTGATGAGTGCGAATTTCGTTGTGCTCCGAACCAAATCCCACACCGTCTCTTGCTGGTATCGGCAGGTGGGTGGATCGGTATGAATATCACCGAAAGGGGGAACGATCGTGTTGTGGGGAAATGCTCGGCCTTCGGCGCCGAGTCCGAGCGCGATCATATCCAACCCCCCATTGGGCTCCCCACGATATATTCTTTTCTCCATGGGTAGAATCTGGGGTATTGCGGGGGAAGGAGCAGCTGTGGAGCCAGTCAAATAGTTCCGACGTCCTCTTTTCAAAATTATCTTGACCAGCGTTCGTCAATCTTTTTTTCTGCCTTTTCTTGGGATTCGCGACCGAGACCCGACTTTTTCACCATGGCGGCACAACACAATCAGGTCGTTGGGAATACTCACGAAGCCGGGCCCGCCCCGCAAACTCTCGATATTGAGAAGGATGATGCCTCTCACAGGGAGGTCAAGATGGAGATGCTCGATGACAAAGGACAGACGGTTGACTACTCTGGCGCAACCAAGAAGACCGATCCAGCTGAGATCAAGCTGGTGAGAAAGCTGGACCTTTGGATCATGGTTAGTTACTTTGATACACCGCACCCACCTCTAATGAACAACCGCTTACACTTATGGCATATCGACAGCCGACGTTGTGGCTCATGTACTGGCTCAACTACCTCGACCGAAACGCTATCACACTCGCGCGCCTCAACGACTTTGAAGAGGACCTCGGCCTCGAGGGCTCTCAGTACCAGACGGCCGTGTCCATCTTGTTCGTCGGCTACACGATCGGTCAAATCCCGAGCAACATGATCATTACCCGCGTACGGCCGTCCCTGTTCATGGCGGGGTTCATGATGGCCTGGGCAATCGTCAGCGCCCTTACCGCCGTGGTCCACAACTACACCGGCATAGTCCTTGTCCGCTTCTTCCTCGGCATCGTGGAGGCCCCGTACTACCCGGGCGCACTATACATGCTCTCGACGTTCTACACACGCAAGGAGTTGGCTACTAGGATCAGCATCCTCTACTCAGGCAACATCCTGGCGTCTGCCTTTGCGGGGCTCATTGCCGTCGGGGTCTTCGAGATGGATAACATGGCCGGCATCGCAGGGTGGCGATGGCTCTTCATCATCCAGGGCGCCGTAACACTCCTCGTTGCCTTTGTGGCGTGCTTTACCCTCCCGGATGAGCCGCTGACGACGCGCTGGCTCACGCCGGAGCAGCGGCAACTGGCGCACGACCGCGTGGCCCGCGACACAGTGGGTCTCGGCACGGGCAAGCCGAGCGTTTGGAGCGGTTTCGGCGAAGCGATGCGCGACCCCAAGGTGTGGGTGTTCATCTTTTTGCAGCATATGCACCTGGCCACCAACGGCTTCAAGAACTTCTTCCCCACCATTGTCGAGACGCTCGGCTTCAACCGGACCATCACGCTGGTCCTCACCTGCCCGCCGTACCTTATTGCGGGGGGGATCTCGATCTTGTGGGCGCGATCGTCGGGCCACTTCAACGAGAGCACGTGGCATATCACCGTGGCGAAAATCGTGGCCATATTCGGCTTCATTCTCGGGTGCGCGACGCTCAATGTCGGGGCGCGGTACTTTGCCATGTGTGTCTTCACCATCGGGACGTACGCCGTCAACTCCATCATCCTGGCCTGGTGCGGCAACACGTGCGGACAGACAAAGGAGAAGAAGGCCTCTGCCCTGTCGATTGTCAACGTCAGCGCCACCATCAGCTTCATCTGGACCCCTGTAAGAACCGCCGACCCCTTCCCTACCTGTCCTTCTCGTAACATGCGCTAACTTTTGTTTCACTAGTACCTGTGGCCCAGTGGAAACGCCCCTCGATACGAGATCCCTCTTGGGAGCAGCGCGGGCTTTGCAGTTGCCTGCGTCATTGGCGTGTGGGGGTTGCGGTGGATGCTGATCAAGGCGAACCGCAAGATTCGCACGACAGATTCGGAGGCTGTTCTTTTCTATGCGTACTGAATTCTGCTGTTTACAATGTTTTCACGAGAATATGTAGCTAGCTGCGTATTTGTCCTTGGTGGTCGGCGGTTAGTCAATGAACCTGAATCCTAATTACCCCTGAAATTCGCAAAATGTTCAAGACTTTTCATGTCCATGATCCTCTTCCCCAAAAGGCCACCCAGCAAACTCTTGGCATCCAGAATCACGTAGTGGCAACCAATAAAGGACCCAACATTGTAATTGGAGATGGACGGTCCCACCAGCCGAGATCCACAGCTGCGGGGGTATGGAATGGTGTTGGGGGACAAAAGAGTGGAGACTGGGGAAGTGCCGAAGACCACGAGGCGTATCTTGCGGGTGGAAAAGAGGGGTGACTCGGCCTCTGGCTCCGACGTCCTCGTGGCCGGGCGCCGTCGCCGAAACTTTCCATCATCACTACACTGCACTATCGTATGCCCGGTAACACCGTCCGCGCGCCAAGCACAGAACCCACCCTGCGACTCTCGGGGGCTAGGCACAACAGATCCACCCAACTGGGCCTGTAATACCACTTTATGCCGTCCCACGCCTGCGAGAGGTGCCACCAGCGGAAAGTCAAATGCGATAAGACGGTCCCGCAGTGCGGCCCCTGCAAACGGTCTGACATTGAGTGCCGCTATGCCGTCACCGAGACGCAGATTCGCCGCCGGCACGTCCAGAAGCTCGAAAAGCGGATCCGCGATCTGCAAGCTTCTAACGATGCGCTGACGGCGAGGCTACAGGAGAGCCAGGCCGCCGTTGCTGCCGCGACTTCCCCTGCTCAGTCAAATACTGGTGATGCTCGGCAACCAGGGAGACCAACAGAGGGCTCGGTTGTCACGGTGTCGCCAGGGTCTCAATCGGCAGTGCCACCAGACCGTGGTGGCAACGGCGGGAATCGCCGTGCTGCTACTCGCGATGTGGCCGAGGATGTCATCCAAATGAGCCTTATCGCCGGCGGGGAGCACAACTTCGTCGGCTCGACGAGCGGCCTTCTCCTCGCCAACCTCCTCCGGCCCCGGCACCAAGAGCCCACGTCGTCCTCGTCATTACCGCCCGGGCCCTTCCTTTCTCCGGACTCGGCATGGCACCGAGACAACGCCGCGGGACGACACGGGCCCAATGGCGGTGCGGGCATTTCCGCCCTCCCACCCCGGAGTCTCGCCGAGGAGCTCATCCGCGCATACTGCAGCCATGACCACCTCGCCTACCCCTTCCTATCTCCTAGATCACTCCACAAGTCTCTCGAGGCCGTATACGCCGCGGCCGGCTCGGCGGAGGCGCCCGATGCTGTGGACGCCTTCTTCGTGGACATGACACTGGCCATCGCCACGGCGCAGGTGCACAAGTTCAACTGGAGCGGCGTGTACAATGCCGAGACCCATTGTGACCGTGCAATGACCCGCCTCGGCGATGTACTGGCGCATGATGGCATCGAGCGAGTCCAGGCGCTCTTGCTCATCTGCCAGTACAAGATGGGCACCACCTCTAGCGACACGTCGACCAGCGTGTGGCATTTGATAGGCGTGGCTGCCCGGACTTGTCTGGAGATGGGCCTCCATCGTGCGTCGACTTACGCGCTGCCGGGTGGTGAAGGCGATACTGGCGACGCCGGCGATGAGGCTAGTATGACGGCGGCCAAAGAAGACATGGAGACGAAGAAACGGTGTTTTTGGAGCCTCGTCGCCCTTGACCGTATTACAAGCCTCGCCCTCGGTCGTCCGCTTGCCATCCAGCTTGAAGACATTGATGTCGAGTTTCCGGAGTGCGACCCACCGAGCCATATAGAGTGTGTCCCACAGAATAGCACGCCTTCGTCTGCCACATACGGGACGCCCCAGTGGTCCGCCGCGACGTCCATCTTTGTTCACATCGTCAAGTACCGCCTCATCTGCGGCAAGATCCTTAACACCCTCCACCGCAGCTCCAGGCACGCGCCGCTCCCCGGAAGCGGCGGCGGCTCTGCAAGCTACCACGAGATGAGGGAGAGACTGGAACAGGAGCTCCGAGAATGGCACGCACAGACCGACTCCCTCCAGCTCGTCCGGCATGGGGCGTCTGCCGCCTCTCCCGAGAACAGTTCCAGTTTCCGCTGCGATGAGTGGTATCAGCTCCTCTTCCACAACGGGATGCTAATGCTCTTCCGGCCGTCCCCCGTGCTTTGTGACGCGCCGAGGAACAGCGCCGTGCTTCAGAGGATCTACGACTCAGCCAGGGAGACGATACGGCTCTACGCCGACCTCCACCGGTCCAAAAAGATGAACTACTCCTGGGTGACGATGCAGTACGTCTTCATGGCGGGCCTGTCGTATATCTATGCCCTGCGGAACCACGTCCAGTCCGCCCAGACGCCGCCGGAGCGCTGGGAGGAGCCGTCCCGGTCGAGGCTGCAGGCGACGCCGACGATAACGCAAGTTGTTAATTCTACGAGGGCCTGCTCGCGGGTCCTTGTGGCGGTGTCCGAGAGGTGGGATCCGGCGAGAAACTGCTCGGATCTCTTTGACCGCCTTAGCGACGCCGTCATTTCGGACATTGTCGACGCGCAGTCGGCAGCTCCAGTTGCGACCGTGGGGACCAATGCAACGCCGCTGACTCCAGTGGCGGCGAGCGTCGGCCAACCGCCAGGACAGGCTGCATCGGATGTGCAATTCGGGTTTAATGAGGGGAATCTAGGACACCCGTCGTTCCTGGGAATGACTGTTGACACGACCTTTAGAGACTGTTTTGGGGATCTACAAAACCTGGGACTAGATGCGTTCCACAATGATGCTCTCGCGCAGCTGTCCCAGGGTTGGTACCAGGGGCTTGAAGAGGATTTGAACGGGTTCCTCTGAGATATTATCCTCCTGCTGTACTATAAAACATGTGTATACAGTTTGCTACGATAGCTCTAGCATCTATTGCAGTACAATACTTTCGATGATACACCCGTCTTCTCGCACCTTGCGTCTATATCCATCCTCTTTCTAAAAATACTCGTGGCACGTCGACATGTCTAGATCGCAAGTACTCTCCAACGCCCTTACCAAGTCCGTCTATTCTATCCGAACTTGCAATTCCCCCATTCAGATTGTCAAGAATCCGGCTAATCCAGTGGTTAGCGGCGCCACTGCGTCCACGGTAGGAGGATAGGAAACTTACAAATGTACCGCATTGATGCCCGGAAACTCGACCCTCTCTACCCTCCTACTCGGGTCCCCCTTGAACCAGTCATCGCCCAGGAGATGCTTCAGCTTCGACAAACTCAATAGGCTCCTGAGCCACTCGTACTCGTCCTCGTGCCTCACGAAGAAGCCGACGTTAGAGTTGTCTCCCTTGTCGCCGCTGCGGGCGTGGACGACACTCCCTAGAGGGACAAATTCGGTGGGGCCAAAGTCTGGAAGGTCTACCGGATTCACGGCATCCCCTGACGGGCGACGAACGGGGTACTCCTCCGTTAGAGCCGGGGGATCGATCTTGATGACGGCGCCGGTGCTCGTCTCGACGCGGTGGTTTATCGACGCAACGGGCATCGTAGCCGGGAACATCTCCATAAAGGGCCGGGGCTCCATGGTGCGGAAATCGAGGTTCATATGGTATCCCGGGTAACTCTGCATCCGCAGCGCATATATCGGCTTCTTAAACCAGTCCGCGGTAATGTCTTCGCGCCGACGAGCCTGGGCGAAGACGCGCAGCGACACCGTCCCCGCCTGCTGCGAGGCAGGGTTGGCGCCCGCGGTGCCGTACAGCTCGACGCTGAATCGGCTGAAGCGGTTGCCAGCGCAGATGGACTCGAGCTGGCGCTTCATCATGGTCGCCTTGGCGTCGACGTCGAGACCGTTGATGTAAAAGGTCGCCTCCGCCTGGAATCCGCCCTTGGCTGCTACCATGACCTTTGCCGTCGGCGGCGGTGGTAGTCCCCTGACCCCTAGGACGCTGACTCTGTCCTTGGCCCCCTCTTCCTCCACGACCCTAACCCCAGAGAGATCGGCTGTCACGTCAGGGTTGAGGTAGAGGTGGCCCTGGAGCTCGTACAAGAGTTGCGCCGTGACCGTCTCCTTCGTGACCCTCCCGCCGCCTTCCTCCGTCTTCCCGACGGTACACCTCCCCTTTGGATCAATCTCGACAAAGGGAAATGCGAGGTCCACAAGGTCGGGAAGGAAGTCCTTGAAGCCGGAAAAGTTGGCGCCGACGACGTACGGTCCGCACTCGATTAGGTGGCCCCCGACCAGGGCGCCCGCCAGAGCATCGAACTGGTCTGGCTTCCACCCGTGCCACCACGCCGCGGCGCCCATGACGGGCGACGCGTCCGTCACACGGCCGCAGATGACGATGCGGGCCCCCGCGCGGAGCGCCTCGACGATTCCCCAGCTCCCGATGTACGCGGCGGCGCACACGGGCTCAAAGTCCCAGGACGCGAGCGTCCGGTCCGGGTGGTCGAGGTGAACAATTGGCGTATCTTTGCGCCTCTCCTCGTCACGGACAAGGTCGGAAACGTCATCGCCAAGCACCGCCGCAACAACGCAATCACCATAACCCCTCTTCTGGCACAGATCCTTGACCTTCTCGTACAGCGCCCGCGTGTTGAGAGCCCCGGCGTTGGTGACCACGCGGATGTCCCCCTTCATGATGTCATCCAGGCACTCCTCCAGCTGGTCATAGAACCCACCCTCGTAGCCGAGCCCCGCGTCGACCTCGTACTTTGTAATGGCGTTCCAGGCGATGTTCATCTCGGACAGCCAGTCGCCCGTTATGACGTGCACGTTTCCGGAACGGACCATGCGCGCCATGGCGTGCGGGTGGTCGCCCGTGGCTCCGGAGACATTGCCAATGCGGATTGGGCGTTTCTCGAGCATATTCGAAGTGTTCAACAGAATAGTATGGGCATGTCCCTCAATCTCACTGCCAATTATGTTGCCGTAAGCCTTATGTACAAGTCGGCAAGTATTCCGCCATCGGGTTGTCCCGGATCCTGAAAAGGCAAACCCCGAGAGGATGGTACTTATTGTAAAATGCAGACATGTGCCGAAACTCGCTGTCGGTCTGCTGTCGCGTGATCTCCGCTCGTCGGCATCGGCGGCCGAGGCCGAGTGGCCGAATGAGGAGTTGGCATACCCGCCCCACGAACCCACAATGTGGGCCCTATGGGCCTAGGTTGTTGGTTTTGGACTGATTAAATCGAGAGGCTGGGACAGGGACGGGTTAACCTGTCGTCGTTCTCGGTGATTGTTTCTCATCATAATACAGACACCGAGTGAGCTTGATAATCAGGCTCATACTGACGCTCATTAGCAACAGTGGCTTAGATGCTGATGTCTATTCCGCTGCTCCATTTGGGGAAACAATGCCATGAAACACCTATGTAACTAACAAAGGTAAGCGTTTATTTCCCCGTCTTGCGTGTCCGCATCTTAGATACCTGCTTCCTTGGACATGGTCGCGGAAGACCAGCCCTAGGAGTCGAACGTTGCCTGCTTGGTTATCCCTCCATGATGTGTTCGGGGGACCACGGTAAGAACCGTATTGATCCTCGGTAAGGAATGTCCCTAGAAGACCGGAGGTTATGGAATATAAGGTGTGGAAATTCGACGAATCCCGGAGGTGGTGCCCCGGGAAGTATCCCATCATGCTCGTTAATGTGATATATCAAGAGCATGCCTCTATTTTTGTCACGTAGTGCCATACTCCTATACTTAAACAGTGCACCAACACTCATTTCCTGTGCCACTTCGTCCGCCGCATGTGAATAGTGCCGGGCTTCTAAGCGGGCATCTCGTGGCTCTCCCATCCAGTCCCTAGCTCGTGCCTGCCCACACTGGTCCTCGTTCTTGTCCTCGTCCCCCGGTCGAGTACCGGTTCGTCATGAGACGGCGATTGGCGTGCTATATCCCGGCGCAACCTGTTAGCACACAGCAACATGCCACCGCTGACCCAGTCGCCTCGTCACCTACCCTCGTCGCTATCCCCCTTCTCGTAGACCATGGTCCCAACCCCTCCATCTGCCTCGGGGAGATATCCCCCCTGTGCGTCCCTCGGCCGGAACCAACCCTTGTATTCATGGTGCTCCCCGCTGTCTCCGCTCATCTCGGCTCGGTCGATGGTGGTGTTCGGTGTCGAGTCGTGTGCGAGCGACGGGAAGAACTTGGCGAGGAAAGGTCGGAGAGTCGGAAGGCAGGCGCAGGTGAGAGCTGAGGTGAGCTGACCGATGGACCAGCCCCATACTTCGACGTCGTCCCAGGTGGGGTCTCCATACAACTCGATGAACTTTATTGAGATGAGGGAGATGGCGATGGTGCTACACGGAATCAGTCAGGCTTGATATGGCACCTCCATGATGAAATGCCTTCGATAGGGTACTGAAGGCTAATGGGACTTACAAGAGACCAAGGGCGAATACCGCAAACATAGGAAGCTTCTGCGCTCTTGTGAGGCTGAGATGTCTAACCACCGGTATCGCCAACACCAGTACCGCCACATCCGTCACGGTGTTCCCACCGACGCTGATATAATCCTGGTTCCGCGGGGCGATGCAAGTCCCCTCGACCCGGGGGTCCCAGAATTTCCGCAGGGGCTGGCAAATGAAGACCGTGATCAATACCTGCGCCAGACACCAACCGCCCACGATGAAGATGGCGGCGGTGTAGACGAGATGCAGGCGCCGCGATGTGAGGAGGCGATAGTACTGGAGGAGGAACGTCACCTTCACCGCGAGAAGGCCGATGCGGTAGAACAACAGGCTGAACCAGTAGTACTGCCGTCGGGTTTTCTCGTCAGTACGTGCTAAGGGGAAAACCACAGTGGCTAAGCGAACCTTCAAGTACCCTATGATCTCGTCGACTGGGAGGATCAAATAGTGCCGCCCGAGACCGGACTCTGTCGCTAGCAGCCGTTAGAGAGCCTGGAAAGGAAGTCGACGAATCATCGCGCTACCTACAGAGAGCGATGGTAATTCCGCATGCATAGGTCGGGATCTTGGCCAAGTCAGCGGCCTATATCGCCCCTCATAGTGGACTCCAGGAGTCCGGAGGGACAGTTAAGCACAATACTGGGGAGACCCACCAGCGTAAAGACAGCCGCCCAGTCGTCCACACCTATCCGCTTAGTGATGGATGCCCTCGTCCATATACGCAGCCCGACCATCGCCGTCGCGACCGTGAGGCACAGCACCACGGCGACTATCGGTAGCCATGACCTGTTGTCGAGCTCCCGTGCCGAGACCTCCGACAGCCACTTGCTTTCGGCCATCGTTCGTTCCACTTCTCCGCAGAAGTCGCAAGGAATTGCAAGGAAATTTGGCTGGGAGGCGCCCGTGGAAGTCGCTGCAAACGCGGAAAAAAGGAAGTATTATGGGGTTAACTCCATTCGCGATCGAGCGACTGGTGCGACCAGCGCTGTTGTCGAAGAGAAAATGGGGAGAAAGAGGAAGTGCCCAGTCAGGATACCTCCTCTGGTTCCCACACCGAGCTAATATGTAGGGTCCGGGGTTCATCCCGCCCCATGCTTGTTAAGATTAGACTGCTGATAATGCGTACCATTGAGATGTGATCCGAGTAACGTAAATTAGGTGCCAGGCGGATTTGGGTGGTATTGCCGGGATGTTCGTCGCTTTGACCATGCAAGCCGCGATCCTGCAGCAGGGGTACAGAAGACAAATGAAACACTGTTGACCGGGCTCACAAATGGACTTCAGAGGTTACTCGTGACGAAAACGACTGGCAGTGTAAAAACAGGTCTCTCAGTTTAATAATCGGTATATGTATGGACGAATGCTCCTCACCAGCCCCTTAGCACTTCTGGCAAGTCGGAACGATCGGTGAATCCAAGTTGCCGGGACAGGAGGGAAGCAGTGTCCTCAGCACAACATCCTGGCCGGTGTGATCAGGCTAAAACGTCTTGGCACCTTCGCGCCGATCCGGGGGGGACCCCTGGCCTTGTTCCTTGCCAGTGACCCCGCAGTACAGTCGAGTATACCATACAGCATGAGACCGGTGGTTGGCTTCCATGGAGAGCGTAGATTGCAAACTTTCCGTGGAGGCAAGTCTCCTTTACTTGTATAAGCACACAAGTCTCGTTGTCAAGCGCTCTGTCCAGGATATTGTGTCATTGACGATGGTCTCGGGGCAGGTGAATTTCATTGCCTGCAATCCCCGGAACCTAAACCATCGTCGGGAGACAAGATTGATGAAAATTTGGAAATTTTGATTTTGATGTCCTGCTCATTGTGGAAAGCCAGGGTCAAGAGCTGGGATGAACTATTCCGGGCTCGCCGCGATCTATACACCAGGCAAGGGCACGCCATTCGGACAAATGCGAACATTGTAACAC
The DNA here is from genome assembly GCA_017657125.1 of Scopulariopsis brevicaulis. NCBI lineage: Eukaryota > Fungi > Ascomycota > Sordariomycetes > Microascales > Microascaceae > Scopulariopsis > Scopulariopsis brevicaulis. Next base: position 39,835 of record JAGFNX010000137.1, read on the forward strand.
GCTAGTTAAAACTTACACGAAGAGTGAGGATCATGACTAAAGTACTCGTACATGTCAAAGACAATTTGGACCGATTCCCAGAACTCAGACAGGTCCCGGAACGCCAAAACAAGATGAAGAATAGGAACACACTCAAAGCCGGATCCCTCAACCATGTCCCAATATCAAGTGACCCACAAGTACCAACACATCCTGCCCAGCGTCAGCCCACCATGAAACCCTATCAGTCCTACTCATAGGAAACCGTCAATGTTCTCATCATCATCAAACGCATCTTCACTAAGCCCGGAATTCGCCTGTCCCCCAGGTTAGTCCCCATGGGAAAGGGCTGTACGAATGCGACTCACCATAGGTTGGAGGAGCAAAAGGCTCCGCTCCACAATGTCCCCATGACGGTCAATTGCCTTGGCGATCTTCATAGTAGCCTTGGACAGCTCCATCATGGCCTTCGCCTGCTGCTCAGCTGCAACGATGCGGCGCTCCTCATTGTGCTGTCGCTTCTTGGCGAGCTTCGCCTCGTCGACGGCGGGCATCTTGGCCGCCTTCGCGGCCTGTTTCACGGCCTTCTTGGCCGTCGTCTGGGCAGCATACAGGGCAGGCTAACCTATTAGAATAGCACGTTGAAAATGCACCATCGGGGAACAAGATCTCACTCACAAGTCCAGCGTCGTCAACAATCTTCTGCGCCACTTCCTCGAGGGCCTTGATCTTCGCGCGAAGCACACCCGAGACCTCGACGCATCGCTTTCCGCTCTCGTCCAGCCGGCAGCGGTTGCACTTCGACGATGCGCCGTCAATGCAAATCGGGCGAGGACCCTCATCGGGACCCTCCCAGTGAGCAAGGTGGTAGGCACAACGAGCGCACGGGATGGCGCGTTGGGTCTCGCCGATCGCCTCGTTAAGGGCCGAGTGGAGGCGGCGAATCCTGGCCGCGTTGTTGCGCTTTTCGAGGGTGCTTTCGTAGTTGTCGTCGCCTGGAAGCGGGAGAATGCCGTACAGGCGCTCTCGGTTGTTCTTGGGACTACAACGAGTCGTGGCGCGTGCAGCTGGCCGCTCAGCGCAAGCACCCGGGGCGAGAGTGGAGTCGGCGACTACAGTCAGTGAGCAATACGTCAGAAGGGAGCATGTCTAGGTGGGAGTAGCTACCTTGGCCGCTCACGGCAGGCGGAGGAGCGGACGATGAGGAAGAGGCAGGGTCTACTCTCACAAGTCAGACGCGTCAAATAGAACGACTTGACCTTGGATATACCAACCATTGACCTTCCCAGACTTCTGCGGGCTCATCACCTGAAAGAAGGCCGATCCGAACGTTGAGGTTAAATCCGTCATCACGCCGCGACGCGAAGGAGCGCGGCGAGGAGTCGAAGCAGCACCGTCTTCTTCACCAGCGGCTGTCAGCTCACACGCGTCACTTGGAAGGTGCGGAACTCTGGTGGCGGGGGCGTAGGACTTACCGGGGCGCGCACGCTTTGATGAAACCATTCGAGTCGACTGAGACGCCATTGCGACTGTTGAGTGCGCTGTGGAGGAAATCCAAGGACGCATTGGGGCGTGTGGTTAAAGCTTGGATCTGCAAGGAGAGAAGGGGATGTAAACAATCCCGGGGCCCTGGGGTACCTTCCTCGAGTGCAAGTGTGAGACTCGCTCCTTCCTTGACACCAGCTAACACCTGAAGTACAGGTGAAAACGCGTCAACGATGGCCCTCAGGAACTATCAACACAGGCCGTAGTGTCACCAAAACTGCCTCCCTACCCTAGGACTTTGATACCATGACGCGACGCGATAATAACATCCTTAGTGTCGAACTTCAGGAGTAAGTGTAATATAGAACACTGCAAAATATGAGAGACCCGTCTCCGCTAGGCTTCTCGGCTTTCCGGACAACCCTGGCTTTCCAAATGGAAGAAATAGATGCGAGCGGAGGTCACATTCTGCTGAAGATAGAGCGGCCCCGATTTCTCTTCCTCTCGAAGTTGGCCGTAGGACACTTGTCACTCAATGCGTGAAGATTCAAGAAACGAGATACAAAATTGCGCTTCCAGCACCAGATATAAACAGACAGATATCGATATACCCCGCTATAAACTACGGACAATACAATTGGGATCTGCAGCGATGTTGTCTCCCTCGTGCCGGGCACACCCTGGACTCAACCTAATCAAGTCTCTTGTGACTATAGAGGAGAAACGAAGCCCAAGAAACAGTTGCGGTGAGAGCATCTCCTTTTTATTTCTCATTTCCTTTTCTTTAAAGAGCCAAGATAGGGAATACAACGAAAACGGCTGTTTGGCACGCGGCTGACGAGTCCGCTCGCACTGGGGGTTGAAGGGGCGGGTCAGAGCGGACGAATTATAACAGGATAGGAATGCCTTCACGATTGTGGAGATGAAAAATAGCTTGGTTTACAGTCTTTACCTGACCTGCTCAACTGCCAAGTCGTGACTCTTTCCGTTCTGGCCGGTATACCCGCTATGGTATGCGGACCCACATCGGCTTTCGGGTTCATTATCGGGAGCAATAATCCAGCATGATTGGCCACGAGAGGCTATTTGAATGACTAAGCTACAGTATTGCTCCTGGAACCGACAGACCTCGGCTCAACGCGAGGAGGCAAGACGGCGCGGATTCAGGAGCGGAATCGGCAGCTGGGGTTCATAATATATCAAGAAAGAGAAAGAGGGCCAGTTTCATCGTACTTGTCCGCCCTTACTCGGAAACCACGCCCGTCTCACACTCCCTTTACCCGCCAGGCGACCACGTCCTTTTCTGCCCCTATTCCCTCACCACCATGGCCGCCACACTCGCCGAGCAAGTCGGCGTCGACCCCTCCGGCCCGGACAGGTTCGTCTCCCGCGCGAACCCGGGCCGGATGGGCAACGCCGCCAACATCGCCTACGGCGGCTGCGCCATCGGCCTCGCCATCCAGGCCGCATACCAGACCGTGGGGCCCGCCTACCTCCTCTACACCGCCATGGGCAACTACCTCGGCCCGGCCTTCACCGACCGCAAGATCCTCTGTTCCGTGCGCCGCCTGCGCGACACGCGGACCTTTGCCACGCGGCAGGTGGAGCTGAGTCAGGTGCTCGACGACGGGTCGACGAGGATGTGCATGTCGGTCCTGGCGGACTTTCAGGTCAAGGAGAAGGCGTCGATGCTCGAGTTCTCGGCGCCACCGATGCGGGAGTACTCGCCTCCCGACAAGTGCGCCGAGACCAAGGAGGTTGCGGCGGCGATGGTGGAAAAAGGCTTGTTACGGCGGGAGCTGGCCGAGATGTACAAGACCACGTTCGGCATGAAGAATCGCTTCATGGAGACGCGGCTGTGCCCCGAGGGCGTCCCGGCGCAGAACCTCATGGGCATGGCCAAGTCGGGGACCGACCAGGACCACCTGCCCATAACCTCCAAGACGTGGGCGGACTGGACCCGCGTGCGCCACCCCACGAACGGGGCCACGGACAAGTTCGCGGCCCTGGGCTTCATCATGGACGAGGCGCTCTCCTTCCTGCCGCTTACGCTCTCGAACAGGCCGCTCTACGACGCCGGGGCGTGCTCCAGCCTGGACTTTGCGATACGCTTCTTCACGTCCGAGTTTGACCTGAGCCAGTGGAACTTCCGGGAGATGAACACGGTCGCGGGCCGGGGCGGGCGGACGTATAGCGAGGCGCGGTTCTGGGACCAGGAGGGCAACATGGTTGCGGACATGACGCAGCAGTCGATAATGCGGCCTAAGCCTGGCGAGGGAAAGATCAAGGCCTCTCTTTAAAGCTATATGTTACTAGACGTTTGAGTAGACATTAGAACATAGATCCTTAAACATCCAGTTCTCGATTCGCTCGTGGAATACAGAAAACTGTGGTACTACATCCGCGGGTGCAAAAATCAGAAAGCCTTACAAAGCCATGGAATATACCTACCTCTATGATAACCAACTTTCGGTAATTACCGAATACGTCTCAAAATCGTTGAAATATGTGTTGAACATCATAATCCTGCCGCATTATTTTTCCCATCCGTCAAATAATATGTTAGGAATGCAGAGGGAGTAGGGTGAGTCAAGAGTCGCGAACAAACATCATTATATACAGGCTTTTATTCAAAACCTTTCTGCTAAGGGCCTCTGCCAATAAGACTGTCATGGCCGGAGATGTCGGAAATTTTCATATCACTCCTTCTTTCTAGATTCTAGCAGATCCTTCGCATCATCGCGGAACCCCCCTTTCCATGCCTCGTCTCCCCTCGACGGTACCCAGCCAAGCTTCCGGGCAACACTCGCCACCGTCCGCGCGTTGCTACAGAACCCGGTCTCGATTAGTCGTGGCCCTTCCTTCCGAAGCTGCTCTTCACTGAAGAAGCCTAGGTGCGGTGCCAGGGTCTTGGTCCCTTCCTCCAAGCTAAGACGGGTGACCGTCTTCTCAGGAATGGCTCCCTCAGCGTAGCAGGCGTCTGCAATGTCCTGTGCTTTTTCCGCCCACGAATGCCGTCCATTTGCACTGAAGATGATCCCCTTCTTTCCCGTTGGCACAGACTTTCCTTCATTCTCCAGTATCTCCAGCGTGACAATATTGTACAGATCTGCTAAGTCCTTAACGTGCACATGGTCCCACACTCCCTCTCCGTCACCTACCACCACTGCCCGGCCAATGTTCATGACAGCCTTCATGTAATAGGTCTGGATACTGGTTTTATTGAACAAACCAGTTCCCACCCCGTAGATTATCGGGCTCATGACCACAATGGTCTTGACACCCAGTTCTAGGCCCGTGTCAATGACGCCCAGCTCGGTGGTCCGCTGCGGGTAGGGCACCAAGCCTTCTTTCTTTTTTTCGAAGGTGTAGACGTCATGGGCAAGGTCGTCCCATTCCCGAACCGGGACCTGGGGTTCCGAGATAGGCATATCCACAATGTTAGACACACCCGAGGTGTGGATCATCCAGACATCACGGCCAGTTGACGCCTTTCGCTGCGCCAGGCCGCGAATGAGGGCTTGTGCGGAGGCAGAGTGGTAGCCCAGGGTGGTGTTGATGACGATGTCATGCTGTGCGGCGACGGCGGTTGTGGCCTCGAGATCGTCAAGATCCCGGTAGAGGACTGGCTTGACGCGGTCGCCGTAGGTGGATGACAGGAGCGCTGCCCGGTCGGAGCCGCGCAGCAAGCAGGTGACTGGGGCTGATCGGAGAGATGATGCAGTCGAGTTGAGGAGCGTAGATAGGACGGTACCCCCGATGAAGCCCGACGCGCCGGTGAGGAGTATCTTCTTGGTGTCGGATGTCATTTTCGCTGATAGTCAAAGTGAAGAGGCGAAATGTTTGAATTCCGAGTCCCGTGGAACAAATGGCCACGCGGTGCTGTAAGTCGGTGGGAAGATGTGAGGGCCCAAAGCAGCACTGGGTGCAACTTATATACCAGCCTCACACAAGTTGAAGGGGAGTCGCATCTGCAACGTCATCATCTCGGGGGTTTGAAATCAGTGGACGCAGAAGGTGGTGGAATTAATAATGCGCAAGCACGACTGCTGACCGGCGCATTGCGTATTCAGGGGTTGTAAACCAAAGTTTGGCACCGTCGGCGGAGTTCCGCAGGAATCTCCACCAGCTTGAGACTAGAAGAGCCGCCAATCCCCACACATTTTGAGTCCACGATGTGTCCAGCCACCTAGGACCATGAGAGTAACAGCGGCAGCGGTTATGTCCATGAAGGCGCGCGGGCCTTTCGCCTGTGTCTTGTTGCTAAAATGTTCGGCGTTACAGGGAGCATCGATCTATTACGGGTTCCCACTCAGGGTACTAGTCTTGTCGCATAAAGGTGTGGCATATGAGCAGCGAAACGACGCTCTACGCCGAATGGTAAGAGAAACGGGTAATACATTAGCCAGGTATCTGTGCGATGCTGCTGTTCTGGGTTGTTGCCTATTCGTCCACAGGTCGGCCATAGGCCATTAAATTATGAATTGTTTACTCGGAGACTCAACAACAGAAGGTAGGACTTGAAAAGTCCATCCGGTATCGAATTTGGTCTAGAGTTAGCTTCAGTCATTATGGGCATCATGTCGATTATTGTCGAGGTTCACCTTCTCCTCAGGATTACGGATCATAGAAGCTGCGCTTTATCTGGTGCTGGCCCGCACCTTAGTCTGAGACGCATCCGACGTATGAATGTTTGTACAAAGGTGGTCTGAATACCTTATCGTAGCATCGCCGTGTTTATAGCTGTGTCGGTCTAATCTATATGCCCTTTTCTGCAGACAGTGGAGAACTGTTCGATCAGCTGCGGGCATCTCATCGGGCGGAGACGAGCGTGAGGCGTCGAATCCAAAGCCAGGATTAAAAGACAGTAACTGTGTAGCCATCCCGGGCTTTTTTCTTCCGTCTTCCGTTTTATCTTCTTACCTTACCCCAGACTCCAATAATTCAATGGGGTCAAGTGAACTCTGGCTCCGCTAGGCCCCACTCATGTCTTGCACCCCGCGATTTGATATTCACCGTTCCTCCGACATAGTGATACCAAGTGGGCGTGGGCATCAGCTACTGATCCGGTAAATTTATATTCGACAGCACCCGTGATCCGAATCACGAAGAAAGAGGAGAAATTTGGGGACTTTGAGGATTTGTCCAAGTTCCTCCAGTGCGGTCCACCCGTTCCCGGATTGGCAAAAAGAGCGAGCTTGTTCAGTCCGAAGACCCACTCTGATGACACATCAGATCCACACTTGTGGCGCTGTCTACGTGCCCACCCCACGTGCCCGCACAAACGACGGGCAGTGGGTTTCACGGGCGCCTCTCCACATCTCTTCCAACGTCACCACTATTTTCAGACGCTTTTCCATCGTGACTCTTTCGCTTCATCGCTCATACTTCAGACGACGCTCTCTACGGCCTGTGAACCCACGATGAGAAACCTTGTGTCTTTCCTGATGGATCTAACTTTTGCTGACCGAGCCTTCTGACATTTGCCCTTGCTGCCTTCCTGCCAGAGTTTAACTCGGTTTCGGGCCTTCATTTTCCTTCATCCAAAGTTCAAGAAATACGACGTCCTGTAACTTTCCAGGCAGGATATAACCCCGGGGTACCTCCCTTGACCGCACCAGAAATTCTCTCTATTCTCGCCTCTTACCCAAACACTTCAAACTTCGTTTTTCAAGACGAGTGAACAACAGAATCCTGCTACAGGCCGTGTTCTATCAGGCACCGATTCTTCGCTTACATGGAACCGAAGATCTCTCATTCCGGTCCGGCTCATGGGCCGGATCAACAAATCCACGAGATCCAACAAACTGGCTCCTCATCAAAGGAGAATGGCCATTCCGATGTCCGCTCTATCTTCAGGCATCTCACCCACCCAGATGACAGCTACACGTCCGACGGCACCTACTGGGCTGACCTTCCCTTCCGCAAGCGAATCGCCTTTGTCAACAAGGTGAACCGCGAGGAGGCCGCCCGAGAGCTCAAGCTCATCGCTCACACCGCCAAGAAGCACCCCTCTCGGCCTATCACGTGGTACCTTAGGAACTCTGTGCTCCAGGGTCTGGGTATCGGGCTTCAGGGCTACGTTCTCTTCTCAATTGGGAACCTTCAACCTCTGTTCGCTTCGACGTATCCGCAGTGCTGGGGTGACAACGCGACGGACTGTGACCCGAACCTCGTGAACAGTGTGATGTATTTGGGCATCATCGGTATCACAATTGGTCAAATTGTTGTTGGTATCATTGGTGACTGGATCGGGAGGCGATGGGGCTTGATTCAGGACGCGCTGGTCATGACCTTGGGACTCCTGATGCTCACGGGGAGCTGGGGCGTAAATCTCCAGGGGTGGGTGGTTATGTACGCGATAGCACTGTTCATCTACGGTATGTACTGCCACCACGGTCCAAACATCGCCATACTTCGCCTCCATCGGCTTCCTCCGTTCCCCACATACTAACATACCTGAAAGGCGTCGGAGTCGGAGGGGAGTACCCCCTCACAGCCACCTCCTCAATGGAAAGCGCGAAAAGATCCGGCGTCAGCGAGATGCGAGAGGACAGGCTGCACCGCGGCCGAAAGGTTACCCTCGCCTTCCTCATGCAGGGCTGGGGTCAGTTCATCAACCAGGTCATTCTTGTCATCCTCCTTTTGGCTTTCAACGGAGGTGAGGGAGGCCCTCCCTACTCTGTCACCGCGACCCACTGGATCTTCCGTCTGTCATTCGCCATCCCGGCGCTAGGGACGTTCTGGCTCGTATACTACCGCACCTTTCGCATGAAGCACGCGGGTAGCCACCTCGAGTCGGCAAAGAAGAAGCGGAACGTAACGGGCTACGATGTTGCCTCCCTGAAGCATATCCTAAAGCACTTCGGCGGCCGCCTCTTCGCGACTGCCGGCACGTGGTTCTGCAACGACGTCTTCTTCTACGGCAACAAGCTCTTCCAGGGCCAGTTCATCGCCGTGATCAGCAACAACCCGGATTCCGTCATGGTCGGGTGGGAGTGGAACCTCATCAACGTGGCCATCTCGCTCGCCGGCTACTACGCCGCGATGCTCCTGATCGACAACAAGCTCTATGGTCGTCGGACCATGCAGCTCGTGGGCTTCCTCATGACGTTCATCATGTTCCTGATCCCGAACTTCAACTTTGACCACTTTACCAGCCCCAAGGGGGTCAAGGCGTTCCAGGCGGTCTATTTCCTGAGCTCGTTCTTTATGCAGCTAGGGCCCAACTGCGTGACGTTCCTGGTAGCGGGCGAGGTCTTCCCGACCCCCGTCCGCGCCACGGCGCACGGATTCTCAGCTTCCGTGGGGAAAGCTGGCGCGCTGCTTTCGTCCGTCCTTTTTGGGTATATCGATACGCGCACCAAGTTCTACGTTGTCCCGTGGTTCGGGCTCGCGGGGCTGGTGATCACGTGGCTGTTCCTTCCGGACACCACCGGGCTCGACCTCAAGGAGCAGGAGAGGCGCTGGGAGCTCATTGTCGCGGGTAAGGAGAACGAGTACCACGGCATCGCGGTACACAGGGCGCACCTGTCCGTCTGGGAGCGCATCCGCGGCGTGGGGAAGAGCTACGATGCGGATCTAGACTTTGAGGTGAGGATTGAGGAGCTGAGGTCTCAGTGGGAGGCTCGGGAGGAACAGCGCAGGACGGAGTCCGGTGTTGAACAGGTGGTTTGGAGTGAGGTTGATGAGGAGGATGGGTTTACCGAGGATGTCTGCCAGTATTTCCGCCGAAGTGGAAGTACTTCGTCTCAATGATAAGGGTTGTCTTGGACGTTTGGGCGTTATCATCTTATAGCTTAGAAAATTCATAGAAAAAAAGTGTTGTGAGAAATATTGGGAGGCACAGGCAGTGTGCGTGACACTTCATCCACGATATATTCAATACCGGAGTGGCTATGGGCCATGCTACAGCACACCATCAGCGGTCCGTTGATCTCACTACCCGATCGGTAAGGGAATTCATAGAATCAACGAGGAGCGCCTTAGAAACCTCGATGGATGACGTACAAATATGCCCTAGTTACCGAGTTGGGTCGGGCACAGGGGCAGGCAAGCGGGGGTAGGCGTCCAAGCGTAAAAGGATATAAATAGATACCGTACCGTGGGATTGAAGTGTTACAAAACATGATTTCCTGATTTCGATTAGAAATGTATTAAGTGGTTTATTTACTGAGACAATGCCTCATCAGTGCACCGGCTTTGACACCAACGCTCGGCCTGCTGCCCGCCACAAGCTGTCTTGTTAGCTCGACAGGCGCTCCGGCAAACTCGGCGAAAAACGCTAGAACGATGCTAGCGAGAAAATCCATCGCACTCCCATACATATCGGTACTAGCGAGGCGGCGGATATTTGAGATTACATGCCGTTATACCACGGAGCATAGTTCCACGAGTCTCGTTGTGGACCTCCTGGTTTTCACCTTCCTGGCGGCTCCCACCCGGGACTCGCGAACTCAATGCTACTATCCACGAATCCTGGCGCAACTAACGAACAAACGATTAACTTCAATCCGCGAACTCTAGAATGGAGGGGGGTGTTCTTACCAGTCGTCCCCACGAGGGTCCACTTCCCCTCGCACCTCGCACTCTGCCATTCGCCCGCGCGAACCACGATCTGCGGCCGCTGGTCCCCGAAAATGTCCGGACCTAGCTCCTCATATCTCATGCCGTGTTCCTCCGTCCAGATGGAGAGTGTTAGCGGAGCGCCGGTGTAGTAGTGCCACACCTCGGCGGCGTCGACGCAGTGCCAGACCGAGGGTCCGGCGGAGCCTTCGAGTAGGTAGTAGGCTGCTGTGCTGGCGCCCCTGGTTCTGCCTGTGGCGGTGTCGCGGAAAGTCTGGGATAAGTAGCCTTTTTCGTCCTGGTTCGGTGGGAGGCCAAGTTGGGATCTTATTTCTTGTGCTGTGCGGTCTTGCATTGCTTTTATGTGGGCGGCCGCTTTTGTATTTGGGGGACGGGCAGTAATGCTACGAGAAAGATGATCAGGTGAGAGGGTATACAGCAAATATATGTCTTGGTGCGTAAGGGACAGTGACTTCGCCGAGAATATCAAAGGATAATATGTGGTTTTAGGGTGAAGACGTTGGTTCCCGGATTGAGGCGCAAATGCTGTGCCGAGAAGATATACGTCACAGGTCCGTAAGGAGACCCGCTTTGTGGAATCAGGCACGAAGCTCGGAGGAACAGCGCGCGGGAGGCTTGGCTCAATTGATGTCACATCCAGAGTATCGGGTTTCAGGGAACTTTTAGTCCAGGGGTCTGATATCATGGGGAGGGCGTAGGCTGCGCTAGTTTCACAATCGTGGCAGTGGTATTACAGGGCAACGCGGACCGCGTCTTGTCAAGAACGCCACCACCTGCGGACTAGTCAGTAACCGCACCCGCGCTCTTATTTCATTGACATATTTGACTATTATTTTATGGGTATTTAATGCTTTAAGAAATACTACCATGGCAGATTCAACTCATCCCATAACAAGCTTGTGAATTTAGATGGGCCGGGTCACCTGCCCTGCCCACCAAGGTGCCGTAATGACATTGCCGAGCTGGACAAAACTTTACTAGGAAGGTCACTGGCAAGTTATCTTGCGGTGCTGAGCGGGCCATCTTTCCTAGCAGGTCGGACGATAAATATGGAGGAGTCGGGTATTTGTAAGGCTGTACTTTCTTTATGAACTAGGCACTCGTCTCTTGAAAGAATCAAAGGCGAGAAGACGAACAGACTCGGAAAGCTGGGTAATATGGAACTGAATGAGGGTGAGATACAAAGGGTATGGAACATTTGGTAAGAAACTAAGGTAGCCATCCGGTTTAACTAATATATGGAGGCTTTCACTTCTTCTGCCTCCGCGGACACAATTGTCCTGTCGCCGGTTACGCCAATGAGACGTTAGAATATGTTGCAATTGGCATGTGAGTAAGCTGCAATAGTGGTCTATGCAGGACATCGCCTGTCCAAGGGCAACGTTTAACAGTCCTATATTTCTTCAAGCCGGTGATAACACTTAAAAACCTGATCAGGTCATCAATCCATCCATACCATCATTTTCTTTCTCAGATATTAGTGCTCAGTACAACTAGACTCCGGCCACCGGAAACTGCATGTTTAGCTGTACATGGGCCAAAACCCAGGCTCTGCACGCCTGGAGACCCTATGTTGCTGCAATGTTCACTCGGGGTAGTCAATGATTGAGGACCCCGCGGGCTCCGGGCTCGGAGACGAACGATGTCCGCCCATTGCACAGTTGCCGGTGGGTGGGTCGCGTGCGAGGAGCGATGTCACCCTCCATGTATCTGTTCGAAGCTAGGCGTATTTAACCGGCATAAGGTATCTCGGGTCGATGATATTGTGTGCCCAGACGCACAGTATGGCTATGTGAGACCTCAATAAACATACCATCAATTGAGAGATTTAGGCTCGTCAATCGTATCTCGCGGAACTGCCGCGTGCCAGAGAGAGATCAAGCATTTGGAATATGTATCTAAGCGGTTTGTCCGCTGGGAAGACAAGGGGGTATAATACGCGTATTGGTTCTGCAAAATGCCAAGTCTCATACATAATGGTATCCGCCATGGTATCGAAGTCACACAGCTCCCACTAGACCGAGTCGCCCCGCCTTCCCGAACATCCCTTCCTCGTCCGAGCCTCCAGCCCCGGATATCTCATTATCCTTCACCGCCTCACTATCAGCCCCAAGCCCCATATCCATCACTCCGGCACATCCGGAGCGCGATGCCTGAGCCCCCGCCTAAATGTCCCCGGCCTCGCGGCGGGCCTCCGCCTTCGCCTCCGCCCTCTGGCGATCCCGCTCCAAGAGGTCTGCGTGCGCGCGGACAGCAAGCGAAAGCTCGTTGATCCTCCTCCAAATGGATTTCTTCTCAATGGGAGGAGGCTGTGTCTGCTGTGTCTGCTGGGTGGACGGCTCCATGGTTATCGTGATTCGACTTTGGTGTAGTCGAGTAGGTCGAGCCTTTTATTTAAGAATGGCTAGGGGAGCGTTTTATTGTCTTGCTTTGGGCGACGGATGGTGATACGTCTGGAAACAGTGAGGGAGACGCGTGTGTTTTATACGGGATCGTTATTCTATCGTCACACCATTACGTTGTGGGTTTTGAAGCTAAGGCAAGCGGGGTCCGCGAGGCTCCGGTAGTGTCTCCTTTGGGATGTGATGGTAGCACATCCACCGGGCCAAGCCGTCATCGAGCATGGTACTGTGGCTAAAGCTACGTAAGGCGGCACGGTCATGGTATGGACAAGAGAATATCCACGGGAGCCGATAGGAGGACTGCCCTGTCAGTACATCCCAAGGAAGCACTGTTTCATCTCCCCCGCTGATTCTGAGACATCCCGTACTGCACGCTGTATATTACGCTTCCTGCACCTATTCTACAATTTTCAATATCTTGGGCGATCTCATCATGTTCTACTTGTATGCATGCACGATCGCCTCAAATACGCATGGTACGTGACCCGCCCCCAGGTCTCTCGGCACCCTTGGCGTAATCTTGGCCCGGGCCTCAGCCATTAGCGCGGGGCCCAATAAGCTACGCAACAAAATCTCTGTTGATCTAAATACTACCTCATTGCGTAATCCATGGGGCAATGGTGTCGGTGTGGGTGATCGCAGGCCCACGGGGGTTGGTGTTCACCTACGGGACCCGTTCCCGATATGCCGGGAGCCCCGCTTTTTACGACAAGACACATGTAGGTAGTAGCATTTATTCTCTTAGGGATGACTATTTATACGCAAGACATCACGAGGGATTGTCCAGCCGAATGTGGCTGAGCTACCTGGATGTACTGTACGCGGAATCGTTATCACATCCGTCCTGCTCTCTAGCCGCATCCGGGCCCCAACTTGGGTGCCGGGGTAGCATTGGGACGAATGAAAAAAGGTCAGGTGATGGAAGTGGCCATACAGAATCACAATCCAGCGCACCGGCTTTGTATGCATGCAGGCTACTGTGCGTGCTTGTCCCGCATCATGTAAACTACCGAGGGAACCCCAATGGTGTGGTCACGCGTTTACCTGTTGAGAAATCGCATAGGCTATGCCAAGTATAACCCACGCGATGGTTCTAGTAGTTCCTATCTGTCTTGAGCCATATTGATTGCTGATTTTCTATAATGTGTCGGTGGCAAGGAAATGCTGATGCGCAGATTAGTATCGCAGGACTATTAATGGAAACTCGATACTATATGTACATGTCACAATAAGAGGAAATGTAAAGAATCTATGAACGTTCTGCTTAACCGTCTGCGGCAGAAACACCCTATCAAACGATACTACAATATTAGAGCTACCAACATAGCATCTGCCAGTTCTTGACCTGTAATTGAATTCAGGGGATGTTAGGCAAAGCCTAGGGTGGTCTATGGTATACATTATGGAGATGGTGTTAAAGGGTGATTTGCGCGCAAAAGGATGGCAGCGGTGGGAATCGAACCCACGATCAAGCGCTGTATGAAATCAAACGCTGTTCGCTGTTTTAAACAAACGCTATGCTCTACCACTGAGCTACGCTGCCCTTGCTTTTCCATTTGGTGCCATAGGACGGTCCTCGTAGATAAAGGATGGTCCGAGGGCCCTGCTGGTGAGGTGGTGTGACGGGGGTGGTGTATTGTAAGGTTCGGTGCTATGCTTGTTGTAGTTGGGAGAAGCCTTGTGGGCGAGATAAGCACTGCTCGGCGCCATACCGGTATAGAGTTCGCCCATATGGTCGCCGTAAGGCAAGCATGCCACAGCCGCTCCTTTATACCCATACTTTGTCAGTTCTAGATCTAAGCCAGAAGGCGTATCTCCTCTCGCATAGACCAAGATGTTCTGTCAAGATAACTCTGTTATTTCCTTCGGAAGCCGTGCTCCCGGAACAAAGGCCATAAGGCTAGGCTCGGTGCTTTGTCCATCCGTATTGGGTCTGCTGGCGTTTGTCATTATTCCTCGTCAGATGGAGGCGTGCTTGATAAGATTGGGCGCACATCAGACATCTTACTTGAGGTTAAGCTTTCGGGCTGTCGATATGGTGGATCCAAGAGGGATATTCCACGTCTATAACAAACGGAACTTCCTAGCTAGATGAGTAGAGTGACTACAGGGATTGGTACAGAGTTCAAAGCGCACGTAGATAATTATCGCGCAGAGCGCAACGATATCTAAACCCGACGGAGCAACGGACCCCGCTGTGAGATGTGGAAATGGCGAGGAATTGCACGTTTGCTTGATTGAGTCCGCCGCGACCTGTTGAGCACGCCTATGTTATCGGAGACACCAATATATGGCGGTGGGCTGTAAGTACAGGTATGGCTTTTATGCCCGTCACTGCAATCTCGTCGATAGAAGGTTTGGAAACGGAATTGAAAATCTATATTAGACAATCCAGGACATGTATCAAAACGCCGTCTAAGTCTACTTATGGCCATTAAGCACCCCATTCCTCTGACTGCCTAATAACTCGTCTACCATCAACTGACTACAACCCATATATTTGGTAGGGTCACACAGGTCAGCGAGCTCCTCTGAGGTGAAATGGGTGGTGACTTGTGGGGCTTCGCTCAGTGTCGCCAGCAAAGTAGAACCGGTGTCAAGCGCCCGGGTACACGCTTCATATACGGTGTCATGGGCTGGTTGCCGGCCAATATGGACAGCAAGGCTCATCATGACGGCCTCCGCCACAATAAGGCCTTTTGTGGACTTGAGATTATCCAGCATGGCGTCTTGGTTAACCTGCAGCCCAGACAACGCAAACTCGGCCTGGTATAGAGATCCAACAACCGAGATGAACGCCACGGGGATGGCAGCCCATTCTAGATGCCATGGTCCGGACGCACGCTCAAAGTCTGACACCATGCCGTCGAGAACAAGCCCAGCCTGCGCGCGGAGGATTTTTGACTGTGCTAGCATGACCTCGCTCGAGATGGGATTGCGCTTCTGCGGCATTGTCGACGATGCCCCGCGGTGAGGAACAAAAGGTTCCGCTACCTAAGGTGATATTATTAGTGTTTTTGTTTGGTGGCATTCCGTGGAAACCCTACATACCTCGTTGAGCTCGTTAGAGGACATGACGATCAGGTCCAGCCCTATCTTTCCTAAACTCCCACCAAGTATGGCCAAAGAGTTGACAACCTCAGCAACGGTGTCCCGTGCCACATGCCAGGTGATGATAGGGTCAGTGAGGCCGAGGATGGTTGCAAGACGCTTCCGAACGCGGATCCCCGCGTCTCCCGTACCCAGAGATGCTAACGTCCCTGCAGCGCCGCCGAATTGCACCATCAGACACGTTTCTTTAACTTCTCTTAGGCGTCGGAGCTGTCGACGAATCCCCGCGAGCCACACGGCACACTTGTAGCCAAAAGTGATGGGCAGAGCATGCTGGAGATGCGTTCTACCTGCCATTGGGACATCCCGGTAGGCTTCACTCATTTTGGTTAGGGTGTGCTCGAGGCTCGACAATAGCCTTAATACAATTTCCAGCCCCTGCTTCATCTGTAGGGTCGATGCCAGATCCATAATGTCTTGCGTTGTAGCGCCCCAGTGGATGTACCCGGCTAGTTAATTTGACATTAGCGAATAGAGCTTCCAGAGCAACCATCGGAGCCATCTCCACACCAAACCTACCAGCTTCTTCGGGAACCCATGACAACATCTGTTCTATCAGAGGCAAGACTGGATACCCCACAATCTCAGTCTTCTCCGCCAGGACCGGCCAATTGATGTTGCCCACATCGCTATGAGCTCGGATGATAGCCGCGGTGCCCTTTGGTATAACCCCTTCCTTCTCTTCGGCTTCGGCGAGAGCGCATTCGGCCTCGATGAGTCGGGCCACGTATGACGTCTCAGAGAAGCATGCTCGGATCTCTTTGGTGCCGAAGATGTTGCCAAAGAGCTGCGAGTCGAAGACGGTGGCGGCGGACATTGTGAAAGATGCTGATTCGGCGGTTTTTACACTGGGCAACTGAGATGGTGAACCATTTCCAACCGGCCTGCATTGGTTTTAAATCCCCCTGCATCCCGTCTGTTCCGGCTCTACGTATCCCATTGCCGACGTCGCCGAATACAAACCGGCGCCGGAGTGTGACGGAATAGCGGGATAAGGAGCGGGATAGCGGGATAGCGGAATAACGGGGTAGGAAGCGGGCAAGTGGACACCAAGCGCGTTAGCGGCTTAACGGAATAGCGACGGGATAAGCCCCTGGTTTTTGAGCATGGGGCGACGGCGATCGAATCACGTTGGCGCAGTGGGCCTGCTTTCCCCACGGGGTTTTCCCTATTCGGAAGCAGAGTGCGGAGAAGGGTGCAAGATTGTCTCTGGCATCAACGGCACTCTTACAGTTAAATAGATGCCATTGTCTACCATTTACCTCTCGGTTTCCGTGATGGCCTCTCTAGGTTCTCATTTCGGTTATCATATGCACCATATTCCCAACAGTCCGCCCACACAATGTCGTCAACAACTGACAAAGCACGAGACGCGGAGGCATGTCGAGACACCAAGGCCGACGTCTTTCACGACGACGACGTGAAGAAGGATGTCGACGTAGCCCAGGGTGACTACTCCGGTGCAGCCAAGAAGACCGACCCGGCCGAGATTGCCCTGGTACGGAAACTCGACTTCAGGATCATGGTTGGTAGTTTCTGTTCCCGCGTCGAGAGAATGTTGAACTGACCTGCGAAAAGCCTATCTTATGGGCCATGTACTTTCTCAACTACCTCGACCGCAACGCGCTGCCCCAAGCTCGACTCAACAACTTGGAGGAGGATCTCAATTTGAAGGGAGTTGAATACAACACGGCCATATCGATTCTCTTTGTTGGGTACTTGTTGATGCAGGGTAAGTGATCAGTAGCGTTAATCACAGCAGATGGCTAACGTTTCTATAATTAGTGCCATCCAACATGTTCCTGACAAGAACGAGGCCGTCAATCTACATGTCAGTGTGCATGATTATCTGGGCGTCCATTTCCGCCGCGACGGCAGATGTGAAGAACTACTCGGGCCTCGTCGCATGCAGGTTCTTCCTCGGTTTTGCGGAAGCCGTAAGTATAGGAATACGTTACGTCTGGCATAGCAACTCCTGACCGTGTAATAGCCGTTTTATCCCGGCGCACTTTACCTCTTATCCATATTCTATACCCGAAAGGAACTCGCCACTCGTATTTCCCTACTATATACTGGGCAGGTGGTTAGTACCGGCTGCTCTGGGCTGATCGCAGCGGCAACATTTGCGACATTGGACGGTGCTAAGGGTCTTGCTGGTTGGCAATGGTACGAGCGCCATTCCTGTCCCTTCTTAGATATCCCGTCAGCTAACCATCCATAGGCTCTTCATCATCGAGGGCGCGGTCACTGCCCTAGTCGCCATGTTCGGCTTTTTCCTCCTGCCAGACGATCCCTCCCAAACACGATGGCTCACGGAAGAAGAGCGAAAGCTAGCTGTGGAACGAATCCGTCGGGATACTGTCGGAAAACAGGCCCAAGGCTCAACTTGGGAGGGTCTGAAGCAAGCATGCAAAGATCCTCGGACGTGGCTGTTCTGCCTCATGCAGAACTTGCACATCTCCGCCTGCTCGTTTAACAACTTCTTCCCTACCATCGTACAGTCTATGTTAGTAACTGCTCCCGATCAAAGCTGTACCCGTCCTATTGCTAACTTTGGGGAAACACAGGGGCTTCAAGTCGACTCTTTCTCTACTTCTTACCGCGCCCCCGTACTTCGTGTCGGGAATCCTAGGAATCCCGTTCGCCTGGTCTAGTGGGCACTTCAACGATAGGACGTGGCATGTTACCGCCGGACTCAGTCTCGCCATCGTCGGCTTCGCCATCTCGTGCGCTACGGAGAACTCACCGGCCCGCTACGCGGCAACATTCCTCTATGCGACGGGTGCATATGGTGTTGGTTCCGTCATCCTCGGCTGGGTGAGTAACACGCTCTCGCAGACGCCAGAGAAGAAGGCCGTCGCGTACTCACTTGTCAATGTGACGGCGAACGTGGCGTACATCTACTGTGCCTACCTGTGGCCTAGTTCCGATGGGCCCCGGTATATGATGGGCTTTTCGACCATGATTGCCTTTGCTGCGACGAGTATTGCGTGCGCTTGGGCGATGCGGGTGTGGCTAAAGAGGTTGAATAAGACGCTCAGGGCGAGCGAGGACGAGCACGTTGCATTGTACACCTACTAGGGACATGGTAGGAAGGGATGGGCGGTGGAGAAATACCCTACCTCAGGATGGGTGGATTGAAAGGAGAAGGGTTTGTAGTTATACTCCTCGGTGTTGGACGTAGAGTCTGCCTCGCCTCCTTTCACTGACGGTAACCCAGCTGAACCTGTGGAGAAAATCGTACATACTAAAGGAAATTTATGTCACTCCCGTATGGTGCTTTTTAAAAATGGGGACTTGGGAATTGACCGTAGGCATGTAGTCACCAGTATCGAGCCCCCTCTAGGGGTCTTGTCTTAAATCAATTAATTCCACCGCTGTAGGAGTCGGCCGTGGCAAACCTTCTAGCTCCTCTGTTAATGCAATTTTGTTATATCCGAGAGGCTCTCCTAATTACGGCTCCACCATGACCCCGCGTTATAAGTACCAATAAAACCCCACTATGTAATAATTCGCACTTGCTTTCAACGCTTCGCGGAAACATTGTCACTTGATAGAGCACCTCTTCACACCATTCCCATATGATTGCTCAATAATGGCGAGCCCTGGTCTACAATCAGATCAAGTGTGGTAAGTCTCAGTTTGGCCTTGTCGAGCCACAAGATGATCAAGTGAAACCCTAACCGACTGAGTGATTATAGTGATCGCTGCCGACGGTAAGAGACCCCCCGAAGCCTGCCAGCTATGCCGCCTATAGCTGTACCAGCTAGATTAGGCATGTGTTATTTACTATTCCAAAAGCCTGTGATCACCTAACGCTGAGGCCAGAAGAAAGATCCGATGCCATGGCGGCAATGACGCGGTAAGTCAGTGAAACTCCGCTCAGGACTATCAAGCTAATCAGTTGCACATGCCAGTGTAATCCGTGTAGCAACGCTGGGGCAATATGTATCAGGTCCACTCAACTTAAAAGGAACCGGAAAAGAAAGAGGTTTGTAATGCCGGTGTTACCATCATGTATACCCCTGCTAAGTATGCCAGCTTTTATGAGAATGAAGCTGCAAGCGAAGGGCGACCACGAGCGGCTTTGTTAAACGAGCTTCATGTTGGCTCCCACGTGCAAGATCGGAGGCTGGATGGGACTAATCCACTGAGAGATGAACCGCTGCTCGGTGCCGGGGACTATGACAGACTACCAGTCACAACGCCGCGCCCACAGCCCCAACGTAACGAGAACCCCGGTAGGGACCCAGTAGTCGGACACATAGGACGCCTCGTCTCCAATGACGATGGCGTCTCCATGTTCGCCGGTTCCTCTACAGGGGTCCACTTCATAAGCCAGGCCGAACAACACATGCAGAAGCTTCGCATCTACGACCACACGTTCCCTAGCAGCATATACGGCTTGCATCTGCGCAACATTTGGGGATCCCCAGGCGAGAATATCGACTTTAACCTTATCGCCGGCATCGCAACGCAACTTCCGGAAAATGCAATGACTGTAATCGAGTCCGCAATCGATACCTGGACACCCCTATACCCGGTCATCCACAAGCCTACGGCGCTCGCTGCGTACAGGAAGTTAATCAATGACCCAACAGTCGGGGATATTATTCACTTGTATCAGATGTTATTACTTCTTGCCCTCGGGAGCATAGGGTATGGCGGAGACTGCATACGACCGCATCAACACCTACTATGCTTATCGGAAACATATTACTCCCTGGCGTCAACAATTAGCAGCAGAATCTTGGCGCTTCACGGTCTACAAACCCTCCAGGGCTTGATACTTGCCCAGTTATACATGCAGCTATCATGCCGTTATGCCGACGCATCCCACTTTGGCGGCGTCGCGGCTCGGCTGGCCCAGACCCTTGGTCTACACAGGCATTCTGCTCGATTCAAGATGGATCCGCTGGAGACGGAGCTTCGCCGAAGAATTTGGTGGTGCCAGTACTCTCTCGACGCGTTTGTTTCCCCGCCGCAGTATTGAAGTAGGCGTTGAGAAAGGGCCAAGCCCCATACTAAGTAGATGTCTCGTTTAGGTTCTCGAGTGCCTACCACGGATTGCCGCGGCTAATCCGTGACCGAGACGTGGACACTGATAGCCCAATGTCGGTGAACCACGACCAGATCTCGGCAAGCTCATTGGAGTTCCCTCTCCCCGGAGAGCGATCCCAAGTCGACTCTGCCCTCTGCATGTTCGGCCTTGCGCGGATTGTCGGAAAGATGCTCGAGCAGCTGTATACCACGACAAACCGTCGAGGTGGCGTCGCCAAGATTTCCCAGCTACAGGCGGACCTGGACGTGTGGGAGCGGTCACTGCCCCAAACGGCGGATGAGGCTGGCGGGGTTGGGACTGACGGCGGCGTGGCGGTCGAGTCGCTCGAAACATTCTTTCTACGAGTCGCCCTTTGCGTAGCCACTGTGCACATCCACCGACCGGCTCTGGCCTTTACCGCCGCGGATCCTCAGTTTTCCGACTCGCTGTTGGCGTGCGGACGTGCGTCAGCGAGACTGATTACCCTCGTTTCTCGGGTGGTTCCAGCTCTGACCGACCAACCCTTGGCTCCGCAAGACACCGTTCTCAAATACCTCGTTGTCTTCCTTTATCCGAACGGGCTCAATATGCTATGGCAAGCAGGCCTTACAATTCTGTTCGCGCGGTGGAAGAGTCAGGATATCACGGGGAGTGAGAGTGGCGACCGGGAGCTGGTTGCCACTTGCACGGCCACCCTACGGAGTTTCAGGGCGTACGACGCACTGGAAGACGTCGTCGAGTGCGCTGATGTGCTTGAAATGCTGCTGGAAAGGACGTTTTCCGCCGGTGCCGTCCAGACCCCGGTCCTCGAGCACTTACAGTGGAACCTGTGGGACTGGCCCATGGAATCGGCTCTGGAGCTTGACAATATCCTCGATGCAGTGCCGCTTGATATGCAGCTCGACTTTTAGGTAGCAAGAAGCAAAGTTCAGTTAGAAAAGTATACCGTGCTAGGTCAGGAGCGTGGCGACTGACCGTCTCATGCCAAGTCATATTGACTCGGGTTGTGGCGCACTGAACTCAGGGGAATAAACTCAAAAAACGGCATGTGGCCTCATACTCCTTTCGCCAGAGTGCGGAGATGACTAACCAATCGGCGCAGGTAGAATCGACAACTCCTTCCGCTTTCACCCTGCACCTTAATTTCCCACGCCAACATCTCACGTTCCTGTCCTCAGCCCCGTCAGTCTTTGCGCGAATTACGTGGCAAGGTAGCAACGGCCCACCTCGATAATCCTTTGAGACGGAAAGGACCGAGGTCTGAGCTCATTCTCGAGCAAAGAGCCGTACAGACAGGGTCCACCGCACGTGGCCGCGGATCCACGTCTCCCGCGCGCCAAGAAGAGTCGACGGCCGCATGCGCCAATGAGCGGCCGGCTTTCAACCACGCTCCAGCCCTACTGTACTACTGCATATCGATCCGGGGCCCTGCCAAGCCGAAACGGACGACGTCGGTCAAGGTTGGGGGAAGGTACGGTTCCGACGTCGCTTTCTGTCTAAGCGGATCCACGGGTGCTGCGTAATGCGCGCGAATTAGCAACGGGTTTTCTGGTGGACTAGTAGCTGGTTCCTATATTAGCCATGGGCCCCTCGCCCATGCCTCCCGCTGATGGGAGTGTTCCGGTCAAGCAGAAAAGGACAAGTTCGAAAATGAAGGCCTTCTCGATTGGGGCAGTTGCTGCCCTCGCCGTCGCCATCCAGCCGTGGTTCACTGCCGCCGCTGTGGATCTCGAGCTCAACGTCACCGCCATAACTGACACTGTCGACTCGGACGGGGCGGCCGTGTACTACTCCGACTCGCCGCTCCTGCTCGGTAACGACGGCGGGACTTCAACGGGCGGATTCCACGCCTTTGATCTGGACGGAGAAACGCCGTTGCCGCTCGTCAAGTCGCTCGTCAACGGCCGCACGAGTCTCGTGAACACCGTGTACGGGGTTGGCGATGAGGACTGGCTGCTTACAATTGCCACCGCGGACTCACTGCTCCGCGCCTTTCAGCTTCCCGAATTGGTAGAGGATGAGGAGGCTCAGTTCTGGGCTCTGGGTGACTGGTCCTCCCTTTGCTCGTGGAGGAGCGAGGCGGGGAACCAGTATGCGTTCCTCTTCGGCAAGGAACAGGCCGTCCAGATCCTTATACGGTCGCGAGGTGGTTCTCTCGAGATGGTCGAGGTATGTTACCCGTATACATGGTCTGGTGATCTTTTGATGCTAACGGCTCGCCTAGGTCCAAAGCTTCCCGATGCCGTGGGAGGCTACCGGGTGTGCTGCGTCGAACAAGGCCGGCAGGATGTACCTGTCGTCGGCGCTCGATGACAGCAGCGTCTACTACTTCCCCCTCGCCGAGTCCACCGAGACACCCGAGATCTCTACTCTCGGCGAGGCCGAAGACGCCGTCACTGGCCTCGCCGTCTACGTCTCGAAGTCCGACTCGGACTACATCTTCGTCGCGCAGGAGAGCGTTGTCGGGGTCTACACCGAAGACTTTGAGCTCCTGGGCACGCTGGAGCTGACTGGCCACGAGGACATTGAAATCGAAGGGCTGAGCTTCTACCAGGCTGAGACCGCAAAGTACCCCGCCGGCGCACTTACCTACGCCCTCGAAGCCGATGACGACGTGGCCGGCTTCGGTGCCAGTTCCCTTGAGGGGATTGCGGAGGAGCTGGGCTTTTCGATCAACACCGAGTATGACCCCCGAAAACCGACCGACAACTCAGCCAGCTCCCCCATCTGCGAGGAGTGCTCCGGAAACGGCTACTGCGGCACTGAGTCCGAATGCTCGTGCTTCGCTGGCTTCACCGGCCCCACGTGCTGCAAGGTGCAGTGCACAGACGACTGCTCCGGCCACGGGCAGTGCGTTGGCCCGAACCAGTGCAAGTGTGACGCCGGATGGGGAGGGCTGCACTGCTCGTTCCTAGTCGTCGAGCCGTCGTATGAGACGGATGCGCACGGCGGGGACGGAGATGACCCGGCTATCTGGATCTCTCCTGAATCCCCTGAGAAGTCGCGAGTTATTACGACGACCAAGTCTGCTGAGGGCGCGGGCCTGGCTGTCTTTGACTTGGAAGGGAAACTGGTTCAGCATATGCCCGCCGGCGAGCCTAACAACGTGGATATGATTTACGAGTTCCCCATTGGCGATCGCAAGGTTGATCTTGCCTTTGCGGCATGCCGTAAGGACGATACTCTCTGGTGAGCCAACATCCACCCTCTTCATCACGAGGCATGCTAACAGTTTGCCCAGCCTCTTCGAGATGCTGCCGAACGGAACTCTGATCGATATCCCCGGCGGAACTCAGCCCGTGGTAGACGACTACACCGTCTACGGCTCCTGCGTCTACCGCTCCCCCAAGTCCGGAAAGCAGTACCTCTTCGTCAATGAGAAGTCGGCGCGCTACCTCCAGTACGAGCTAACCTCCACATCCAACGGCACCCTCGAGACGACGCTGGTCAGGGACTTCACCGGCGGCTCGGGCGGCCAGGTGGAGGGGTGCGTCACGGACGAGGAGAACGGGTGGATCTTCCTTGGCGAGGAGCCCTCTGCGCTGTGGCGCTATGACGCGGAGCCGGACTCGGAGGAGGAGGGGTATAGGGTTGCGTATGTTGGGGATGGGACGATGCATGCCGAGGTTGAGGGCGTGACGCTCGTGGTGGGCGATGCGCCGGATAAGGGCTTCGTGATTGTCTCGAACCAGGGCGTTAGCTCTTATAACATCTACCGACGCGCCGAGCCGCACGAGTACGTCGCCACGTTTACGATCTCCGAGTCGTCGGACGGGCAGATCGACGCCGTGACGAATACCGACGGCGTGACGGCCGTTGGGGCCGCGCTGGGGAAGGACTTCCCCAAGGGTCTTCTGGTTGTCCACGACGACTCGAACGAGCTGCCTGAGGGGGGTACGAGCGACGAGTCGAGCTTTAAGCTGGTTAGCTTGGAGAGGGTCCTTGGGGCGGAGGCGCTGGCGGAGATGGGGCTGTTGGATGAGGTGGATGCGGCGTGGGGCCCGAGGGCGTGAAGGACAGATAGCTGATGTGAGCCTAGATCTACTATTCACAGGTGTCGTTATAGAGTAGTTCACTAATTAATACTACCATATTGCAACGAATATTACACACTGGGCTGTGGTATCTACATATTAGGGAGGACATCAACGGCGCTCCTCACCAGCACGGGATCAGTGCAACCCAAGCATGCTCTTCTTCGTCCTCAAATAATCGCCTACCTCGGACCAGAGTCATCCCTCGCCTGTACAAGCTACGCCTTTGTTTTATCGTATTTGGCGACGGTGATATGTCCATCTGGCTTCTTTCCCCTCGCACTAACCCGGTACCCCTCCTCGTTATGGTGAGCGTTCCCGCCTCGGGGGACTTCGTGACCTTATGTGTGGTGAAGTATATGACGTGTTGTACAAGCTTAGGCGTCCGGTCTACGCGGCCTTCCCCTTCGACATACCGTCCCATGAACATCCGCTAAACGGAATCCGTGTTCATCGGATCCCTTGGCCCCACCCGCGACAAAGTTTCGACGTTACTGTTAGTCCCCTGGGTGTATCCTCGCCCTCCTAGTAATAGTGGCAGAGACGCCCTTTTGGAGCGCTTACATCTTGTTTAACCACGGCAGTGTCGTCGGGCGCTCCGCGACGTAGAAGTTGGACATGCCGATGAGCATCTCCGCGACGTTCATGTCGTCCCGGGCCGGCTTTGTCCCCTTTCACAACAAACCCTCCAAATCGATTTTCCGGAGAGGGCGAAGTCGTCGAAAAATGAAGTAATACGCTCTCTTTCGGAGCATGAGATGGCACATATGAAGATTATTAGGTGGTACCTGGATTGATAGTACCTGAATTCCTCGACCTCTTAGGTATGCTGAATGTAACCGCTGGTGCTGATCCCAGGCTTCGTCACCAGGCTTGAGCAACGGCGAGGACCAGTTTTCTAATACCGTATTTTGCCTCTCTCATTAATATAAGGCATAGCTTAAGTTCACTGAGTCCTACCGGGTTGATGGGGGATACGGGACGAACTCAGAGGTTGATCCGCAACAGCCTAGCATGTGTGCTACAACTGTATCTTCAACGACGCCTTCATCAAGCTTAAAGGCCGAGCTCAGCCTGGGCTTTAGCACTAGGTATGATGGAACCTACTCAACTCCGTGGCCGTCTACGTCGACTTCACGCACGGGGGGGAACAAGGTGGTCATTATACGTAACGGCTCGTGGCTCGAAATAAGTGCGGTGGGCTTAGTGCCAAGAATATCAGACTGTCTTCTGTTTACTGATGATACGGATCAAGTGAATTTCAGGAATCATGGGAGCAGAATGGGGTCTTGCAAGTGGCATCTCTTATTTGGCCCCACCCGCCTGCGTGTCTACCGGCCAACAGGACCAATATGTCCTGGCGGATGAGTGAATCTTGCCAGGCCAATCAGCAACCAATGACCTGTATCTGCTGCCCTTATACATATGCATGACCCCGCTCGATAAAGGGCAACGAATAGCTTAAGCGTCCTCGGCCCCAGGCGCTTAAGGTGTACGTTCTCCTGCAGCTGTACGGTTCTTGGCAACGTACCACTGAAACCGGAGGGGGGGAAAGGAGGAGAAAAGGGTGAGGGGCGGAGGAGAGAAGAAGAGAAAACATCTGAAGCCCGCCAAGTCCAGCCACTCCGCACAAAAGGCTACTTTGGGGTGAAATTTGTCACTTAAAGAGATGTCGGTGGTGAGATGACTATCCCGGCTATGACGCAAAACGTTTATTTATTCAGTATGGCTGACCGTAACTTGATCAGTTCCGCAAGTTCCGGGCTGGTTTCTCCGACTCTCCGGGCGGCCGTAACACTCGGCGAGAGGAGCCGCAGCCCGACGGAATGAGCAATTCTTGTGCTACGACGATTCAATCGGAGTTAGAACCCGACCTGGGGAATCTTTTTCTCCATTCCAACCAGACGTCCGAGAAAGACGTCCATCCTTTGACCGCATCCGACACTCCTCTCGAAGAGTCGTCCTTCTACCACTTGTCACCACCTCGACAAACCATCCATCAAAGCGGGGCACGTGATCCATTAGGTCTGAGTCTTGTCCACGGAGTATCAGACCCCGTTGCAGATATCATTTTTGTCCATGGCCTTGGTGGGTCATCGTTGCGAACATGGTCCTGGCAACGGGATGTGGATCTCTTCTGGCCAGAATGGATCCGCCACGAGGAGGGGCTTTCGGAGACCCGCGTGTTCTCATACGGTTATGACGCCAACTTCTGGAACTCGGAAAGCCCGTTTAGCATAATGGATTTCTCGAAGGGCCTCTTAATTAGCATGAGGGCTTATGGTCACGGAACTGCCGAAGGCATTGGACTGGTGAGTGTATATACACCTGATAAATCAAGTCCGACTAGCATTGTCGCAACTCCATTTATCTCCATAATAGTATATTTGCTAATTCTAATTATAGCGGCCGATAATATTTGTTGGCCACTCTATGGGAGGATTTGTCGTTAAGAAAGTAAAGTCACCACTCACATATTAGAGACGAGAATGGAGGGCCTCTAATAACCAGTTATAGGCACTTATCATCGGAAAGAACGATAATCGCTTCTCGACGATGATAGCAAAGGTTCACGGGATAATGTTCTTCTCCACCCCTCATAGAGGATCGACACACGCTCGCACGCTAAACGGCTTCCTCTCGATCGCCATTGGCCTTTCCACAAAGGTTTACGTCTCTGAGCTGAGCAGCTCGTCTACCTCTATCGAAGACATCGAGGAGCAATTCCGTACAATCTGCAGCCACCTGCGCCTTGTGTCGCTATACGAAACCCAGCCTACGAAGTTAATGATTGGTGTGAGAACGATGGTCAGTAGTGGATCGTTACCCCATCCTGTGATCTCTCTAACGTCATACATCCGCAGGTGGTTACGAAGGAGTCGGGTGTTCTGAACTATCCAAACGAAAAGTCCAGCGGAGTTGACGCGGACCACCATACCATCTGCAAGTTCCGCAGCCGCCTCGACCGGAATTACATACATGCCATCAATTTACTGAAGCAGCTCACCCGGCAATTGACATCCCAAGGTGGGCCTCGCCCCTGAAGTAAAGCCTCTTTGAAAGTGTTCCTAACCACGGTCAAGCAGCGAATGCCGATTTTAGGCGTTCAATCATGGGGGACGAAACTCGCACTCTTCGGACGATTCTGGGCATTCAAGATGACATCCGGCATGTTCTCGACAGGAACCTTGCACAAGCTTTGCCGGGATCCTGTGACTGGCTTCACCAACGCGAAAGCTTCAAGGGATGGATGAATACCTCGGAAAACGGACACAGAGTACTCTGGCTCACGGGTATAGTAGGCGCAGGCAAGTCCACTCTCGCAGCCAAGACCATCGGCCATATTCAAAAGACCGCGTCTTGCCAGTACCACTTCTTTGTAGCTTCTCAGCCAGAAATATCCAATTCCGCCGTGTGCCTGAAGGTCCTCGCCTTCCAGCTAGCAACGACATACCCGGAGTTCGCGGAGAAATTAGTCCGGCTCCACGACGACACCAAGCTCTTCACCACTGGCCAGAAATTTCAAGTCATTTGGGAAAGAGTCTTTGAGAACATCATTTTCAAGATGGATTTTAGGTCGCCACTGTACTGGGTATTCGACGGCCTCGACGAGGCGGATACGCCCAACGAATTAGTTCTGAACCTCCTAAGAATGCAACCGAGGGCACCGATCAAACTTCTCTTTTTCAGCAGACCAGACCCTGATCTTACGTCTCTCGCCCGAAACCTGGACTTCACCACAGTCGAGCCCATCTCTGCGCAAGACACCCTAGGCGACATCCAAAAGTATATTAACGACAAGGTCGCAACGGTCCTCCCCGGAGACCAGGAACTTCACGAACTCATCGTTGAGAAGGTCTCGAATAGGGCAGAGGGTTCCTTCCTCTGGACCAGGCTGGCCCTTGACTCGTGGAGAAGCTGGCACACTCTCGAAGATATCAAACAGACGCTCGATGATGTTTCCGATGAGTTACAAGACTTGTACAGGCGTATTGTGAACGGTATAAACAGCAAACCACCTCGATCGCGGGAAATTGCGTTCAGGATCCTCGCCTGGGCTGTCTACAGCTTCCGCCCACTTACAATACCGGAATTAACTGACGCCCTAAGACCAGAATTTGGCAACTTGTTCAACTTGAGAAAGACTGCTCTCCAAGTGTGCGGCCAGTTCATCCGCGTTGACCAGGACACTGTCTCACTCGCTCACTCCACCGTCCGCCAATACCTGCTCCAGACGCCGGCCGAGATCCCTCTCGATCACAACTACCCAGCTCTGGTCTGCATGAGGTATCTATCTCGCAATACTTGGCGTCAGGCGTTGGTGCGGACCTCCGAGGCTCGTCCGCTATCCCCAGATTCTGACAAGCCCGGGATTCTCGACGATGAATTTCCGTTTCTCAAATATGCCATGAGTTTCTGGGCATACCACGTTAGCAACTCCAGCGTCGACGCGCCAAAGGTACTCGATAGCTTGAGACGTTTCTGCGACAAGTACATCTCACTCTGGATCCAGGCCGTAGCATCATCAGGAAACTTGCGCACTATCACCAGCACCGCTGTGTACCTCGGAAAGTGGCTTCGAAAGCGGAGAAAGGCTGCGCTGGGCGATATTTTATTAACACCGCGCTCAGGCACTCCATGCTCCGATGAGACGGCCTTCCTAGAACACTGGGCCAAGGACCTCGTCCGTCTTGTTGCCAAGTTTGGCACGAACTTGGCTCAAAGCCCTTCGGCCATCCACAGACACATTCCCCCGTTTTGCCCGGAGACGTCTGCCATAACAACTGCCTTCAATGGTGGGGACGATACACTCATCACCCTCAACGGAATCTCGGATCATGACTGGGACGATAACCTTGCTCGTCTCTCCGTTGGTGAAGAAGATGAAATTGCCTCGGAGATTCGCTGCGCGGGTGTTTATGCTCTGACCCTGATATGTAGCAGCGGCACAGTCGTCATTTGGCACACCGAGACCTTTGAGGAGCTTCGTAGGCTACGCCATGAAGAATGGGTACGGAAAATGGAGATCAGCAAATCTGGGACCCTGGTGGTCACCGACGGTCGGTCTGCTATCAGGGTCTGGGACACCTCGACCGGGAACCTGCTCCATTCGCTACTAAAGCACAAGGAAGAGCGGTTAGTGAGTCTGAACTTTACCGCAGTCGGCACTGGATTGGTTTTGGGATACGATGACTGCTCGGTTCTGTCCTACGATCTGGAGTCGTCGACGGAAAAGACTTTGATGGCTGCCCAGGATCAGGATACACTCTCGGACTGCCCTCGTTTTATGATCTTGAGTCCGGATTACACGAAGCTTGCCGTGGGCTTCCCGGATCAACCTCTCCTGGTTTTAGAAATGAGCGTGCTGCCTCCGCCAGAGCCCCGGTCCGTTGTTCGCTCAGGTGATAGGGTCAGACTGGAGGATGGTGAGAATGTCTTCAATCCAGCAGAGACTGTACGGTGGCATCCAGACGGGTCAATCCTCTATATATTGTACCACGACACCACCATTATAGCATGGGATCTTATTGACGATGCGCAGTCCGAAATCCGAGATACCGGATCGCGGGAGTTGGCGGTGCACCATCGCGGCACATCATTGCTCACCAGCAACAACAACGGTTCCATCAGTGTATGGGGTCTCCCGAAATTCAACCTCATCTACAGGCTACAATCCGACGAGTTCGTCCGAGATTTGACATTTAGCCCGGACGGCCAGAGAATATACGATGTTCGCGGCTCGAACTGGAATGTCTGGGCCCCGGACGTACTCGTCCGTCATGATGAGGAAGTGGCGGAGCGCAGTTGGGATGATGCCGACTCTGACGTTCCGGAGGATATTCCCGAGCCGGTTATTGCAGAAGACAAGAGCAAGTGGGGGAGAGTCACCGCTCTGGTATGCGACGACGAGGATGAGTTCTTTTGCTGCGGACGAGACGACGGGTCTGTGTCCATACACGAAATTAAGAGCGGAGTACGTGTCAGGAAGGTCACAAACCACTCAAAGGTGGTCGACGTGATTGCTATCCACTGGTCTTCCTCGCGACGCTTCATCGCCTCAGCCGACGACTCTGGGAGGATAATAGTAAAGCGGCTGAAGATCAAGGACGACGACACGTGGGCGGTTTACCCGGTATTCGAGTTGCGAGTATCAGAGGAAAGCCTGTCACAGCTGCTAATCAGTCTTGATGAAGAGTTTCTTCTCGTCAGCACTAACACCTCGGATCGCGTCTGGGACCTCAAAAAGAAGGCCGAAGTGGTTAATACTAAACGGATGATTGCGACTGGTTTGAAGTGGATGAACCATCCGAGCAACGACTCGCAACTTATCTGTGTGGAACCGAGCCGACTGAGCATCTACTCCTGGGTCAACCTGAGTCGTATAGTGCCAAGCGAACAGGAAACTCCGACTTCTCAGGAGGCCACAGACGACTCCGAAGAGAAGATATCGTCGACCGGCGAAACTGAACTCCGGGATTCTAACGAGAAGGTGGGCTGGCTGGTGCTACCCGAGAAAATCACATTCCTACTCTACGATGTCGTCTCCTGCACGAACCCGAGGCCACAAAGCTACGGAAAGAGTCTCTATCTGACGCGACTCGAGGATCTCAAACCTGAGAACTGCACGAGAACAAGGCGCAAGGTCCTCACGGGTCTCGGCCCGGAGGTCCAACGTGTATTAGGCAGTTCCCACGGCCGCCTCGTTTTCCTCGACCGTGACAACTGGGTCTGTACGAGCACTGTTGGATGGGACATGGGGTCGAAGAGACGACTTTATTTCCTCCCTAGTGACTGGGTGAACGACCCATCGTCAAAGTTGATGTTGGTCAATGAGAGTGCGACGCTGCTGTGTGCTCGATATAATGAGGTGGCTATTGTCAGGTACAGTGGAAGGCTTTGATGGGCTTTAGGGGAAATGAAGGGAAGAAGCAATCGGGGCAATCCGGTCAAGATTCCCTTTGGAGCTTCTTATCAGTTCAATTTCTCTCCATGGTAGACGACTAGTATCCGGAATACGCATAATAGCAGAACTGAAATACGCAGAGCTTTATGTTGATCCCTCTATTGTCTAGAATATCCCTGGATACATTGTCCGTACAGATGTCCCTGGTATATTTCAAATCCATATTAACGCGCTATTAACCTCTGTTACCATTGACGACAACCCGCGTGGGCCGGGAGAGTGTCTGGGAAAAATGTCGCAGTTGTAGTTAACTTCGAAGCCGTGTCCTTCCCAGTGAATAATTTGAGCCACATACGGACGGAACCAAGAGAAAGGAACCAGCACTCCTTCTCGATTCGGGAGGTATAGATTATAGTGGTTCCTATCGTCATTGAAGTACGAGGGATGGTACCCACTCACAGGGTGGCCTCGGTTATAAAAATCAACCAGATTGAAGAGCGTCCTGTAATTATCCTCGACCAGGGGTGCAACATGAGACCTGACTTGGGGAATGGCGTGGGGCCGATCCATGGTTATAATGCTTACGATTTGGTTCGGTGGTAGGTGTTTGTCTGATTTGTTTTTTGGTTTATCTTGGGAGACGGTGAGATAGGATTCGATTGCTGTATGAGAAACCAGGTGGAGAAATCCATCCCGGCGATAAAATTCACGGCTTATATAGACATCGAGTGTAGCCTGCCTTTGGCGGATAGCAGACTCGAGGACAAAGCAGAAGTCATCATCGCATTCCTGGATACCCTAGCCTTTGAAAGCCGCTAGGATCATGACGACGGAAATGCCAATGGTCCAGGATCACCCTAGGGTGTTCAGGTAAAGAGCGAGGGCGTCATCGAGAAATAATAAGGAAGGCGCCTCTATGGTGGGCCGCCCGCTCACACGGTGTATGGTGCCGGCTCGCCGATGGAATGAGACGAAGGATTGAGTATCGAGGGGACGGCCCAGGCAAAGGCAAGAAGTCTCTCTCAAGCGGCCTTGCCTGGTAACTCCCTTAAACCATGGGGCCCTTGGTATATCGCCGCTTCTGACGACGCCGCGCGCTTTTGGCCATCACTCTCCACACTCTTTATCTTCTTTGCGGTGGTTTGAAAACATGTCCAAAGCCGCATGCAGATGGACAAATCCAAACGCACGCAAAAATGGGTCAGGCGTTAGATTCAAGCGTTCCTTATCATAGAGGATGCCTAGCGCCCGTGAAACAGTGAGAAGCTCGGCCCATGCAAAGTCTGGGTTTTCCTTAACAGATTAGACAACAATATTATGTCTAGGCATCCGGGGTCGTGTTTGCGGCTTGCATTCTAAGAGGCAACTTGCCTTCCATCCCTATGACGAGCTCAAGCAGTAATACATAGCATAGCCAACAGCGTCTACCTCAACCGGCCATTTTGTGTTCGTTTCCAGATGGATACTAGGTGTCATGCGGCCTGGTGTCTCTCAAAAAGGGCCCATGCGGACGTCTCTCTTTTGAAAATACGCAGATGCAGGCATCACGAAAACCCGTTTCCCCTTAGTGCGCGAGTTGTTTCGGTTGGTCTTTGTCCTAAGAGGACGTTACCTAGCTACCAAACGATCACCCTCGCCGAAAGAACGTCTCAGAGACATCGATCGGGATGCCATCTATTATATGACAGCGGACTAGGGCCCTTGGCGTAACGGACAAGCGCGAAAGTAGGTGGGGTAGTTATTCCAGTGTATCAAATATCATATGTATGCTCCGCGACGTTCCGACGTAACGAGAATCCAATAGAATATCACAAGACTACTCCTAGAGACTCCGGGTGGCCTTGAAGTAAGACCACCCTACGGTCATCACCCGATCCATAGCGCTAATCAATGAGATATACCGTATATATAAAGCTACTCGAGTTCTCAAGTCACGGGAAATCGTCTACTTAGATTTTGATCAGTTAATAATCCTGTCAATGCTCATCATATCTGCAATGCTTTCAGAGCCCGACGGCCACGAAAGCTTGTGAATGCTCGTCCTCTCCGCAACGTGATGCTTCACACCATAGTCCCCAATTCTCTCGTTGTAATATTCGTAGAGAGATTCATTGCACACAGTCTCAATATTTTCTCTTTGCTCTCCGACGACGACTCCCTCTTTACATAGGAAGTAAGTGAGGGCCATGGACGCGTCGGGGGTAAAGTGTCGACTGAGCAATTTCTCTATTAGCTCATCCACCGTGAAACGTTCAAACTTGAGACCAGGTTTGTTCGACGCCAATGTGAAGTCCGTGGGGACGCACAAGGAGAATACGGCGGACTCCTTGGGGTTGAAGGTGCCATCCGCCCGCAAGGCCAAGTGGCGGTCCATACCCTCTAGCTCGACAAACTCTCTAGAATACGGTAAACTCGTCCCTTCTTCCTCAGATCTTTTGAAAAGAGTATGGAGAGGGTCATCGGTGTTCAGATCAGGTGGCGTAGCTGTAAATGTCGCCTGGCGCCCCTCCAAGTCGTACGTTGCTGTCTGCGGGAGCCAGACCTCATTCAGGGTCCCATTATTGGCTGTGTTATAAATGATCAGATGTGCTGACACGTTTAGTAAGCCGAGGTTGTGGCTGAGAAATACCGGGACAGTGAGACGCGGGTGAACCCCAAGGGGATGCATTTCTTGCGTGAGATACTCGAGGTCTTTGAGATAAGGGTTACCAGACACCTGATGCTTGATGTCGTTTGTTAAGTCTGTAATATCTTCATCGAATAACTGCCCAAAACAATTGTAGCTGCGTTTGCTATAGATGACGAGGTTCTCGTCGTCGACCTCCATGTTGGCATTAAGAAGGAAGTCCCTGAGGCCGTCCACTATTCTCCGCGGTGCTTTGCCGAAGGGAACTAATATTCCATGGAGATCAGGAAGAAGAATGACATATGTCTCTTGACCTGAGTGGTAGCTCGTATATTTGTCGCCTCCAATGGGAAACCCGCGGTTGTGGAACAGGACCAACTCGTAAAGGTGGTTGAATTGGTGGGGTCCAGATATGACGTTAGCTACGGTTATAGCGCGTCGTTTCATAGTCAGGACGTACAGGAGATTGGTGCCTGGTATATTCTGCTGTTGTTCGATCTTGAGTCCGATGGTCACGGGCTTTCTGTGATGGTAATGAATTGAATCTGGAAATACAACCTATTCTGGGAGACGATATCTACATATTATGTAGAGTAGCCGACTACTGGATGGGGCGAAATTGGAGATCCGCCTAGTCCAATATAAAGATGCCGCCATGTGTGATATTTAGGCCCAGACCGGCGTCACAGGCGACAAAAAGTGCAGTGGCTAAGAGAATGGCTTGTCTCATGACACCTCGGTGGGTTTCCAGGTAATAGACGCGGGCGTTGTTAACAAAGACGGAGGTGCCTAGTTTCAGGACAATATAACCGTGTGGCTTTTGGCTTCAGCTTACCATGGTCATGCGGTGAGAATCTGCTTAGAATACTACGAGTGCGCCCGTTGTTCTATTGTCTCCATTGTAGCTTGTTTCCCTCGCAGAAGCGGCACAAGAGTTTCCAACACATTCGAGCGTAAAAGTCGCTACGCTCTATTATTGTATCCTTTATTACCCTGGATGGACAAGACGCCTTTAGGTGCTTGTCCTTGGCCTTTGTCTGTAGCTGCGAGTATAGTATTTTTTCATGTTATCTTGTTTAAACCGCGTGTATAGCCGGTAGGTTATCTGTTTTCTTCCAAGCCTGAGCTCTTTTTCCAGATTTTGGGAGCAGCGGGTATTCCAGTTATTAATACAAGCTATCAAGTTTATGGGCTCACGCATGCCTAGTATGCTCGCCCCGGTCCGGGTATGATGAGTCTTCCATGACGGCTAGAAGTCCGGAGCCGAGGATCTCGACGACATAGAACTATGACACATGAATGGCTCGGTCCTCTACCACCACGCCTAAGAGATTTACGGTTCCCCATATTTCTCACAGCCTAAAATGTGGCGCTATTTATGTATGTTACGGCTGTCGACAATCCTACACGCTCGCACCTTCATTCGACGGTCGATAATGTCCAAGCCGTGAACAACGCGTCTCATACACAGCCTCCCTTGGGTACGCCTCAGACATGGCGTTTTCTCGTCACCGGATACATGGAATAGAAACACGAGACAGCCATCGCAGGGCCGAAGGTTTCAATTCTGCTCTTTCGAGAGTGGAGGGATGGTGAGGTTATTATGATGTGTCTTGATGCGCTGAAACGCGGCACCGGGCGTGACTTGTAGGTAACGCCAGGGACGTCGTGGGACTTTAAGGCGATGTGTAATTTGAGGTACGCGGTAGCAGGACGCAAACGACGCCCCGGGACTCCCTGTTGGCAGTCGAGTCTCCTCACAGGCTCTGTCGTCAAAAGGAGGCCGGTCACCTCTAAAGTTTCCCCTTTTCGTATCAATATATTACTCTTCCCGCCTTTTCCATCATTTTCTAGGATTTAGGCGTCGAAGGCGAAGTCGTATACTCGGCCGGGGTTACCTGCAAAGAACTCGGACCATGTCATGTGCCGGAGGAAGGGATTCAATGAAAGCAGGGTAGCATCGTTTTCTATGGGACCGGTGTTTTATTTGCGTTTGTTTAATTTAGGAGTCCTGGCATCTGATTCCATGGCGTTTCAAGGTACGTGGAGGTAGGAGGTGCGGCGAAGGAGGTGCGGCGGGTAAGCCTTCGGACTCGGCCGGGTAAGCCTTCGGACTCGGCCGGGTGGGGCTGTGAAAGTGGGTCCCACCACCGAGCGGCCCGGCCCGCAAATTCCTCACAGAGACGGGGGGATTCGGACGTTCCCCACACCACCGCCATCCGCGCTATTGACTCCGACCGTCTCACAGAGCCGGGCCTTCCTTCCACTCCCCTCTTCGTCGTTTTCTTTAGAGTTTAGCTAAGCGATGCTATTGATCTGTGGAATATCGGGCATGGATTGGCGGGAGGGGCCGGCGCCACGGGCGGGTCCACGCTTGGGAGCTACGCGCGGGTGCCACGCCCATGCAGAGGGTACAACGCGCTGCGAAGTGAGCGGGGCTGAGAGATACGAGGTGTCAAGACACATGGCGCTACAGGGCGTATACCTGGGACGAAGCGAAAATCGGGGGGCGAGGGTGACAAGCTTCGAGCGGGCGCTCCTTTTTTGGGGCATAATCGAAGAAGACGTCACCATACAAGACGTCACCGAGGAAGCAAGGCAAAGTAGAGCATCCCGAAATCCCCGAGCGTACTAGCAAGTTTTATTCAAAAAGCCATGCCATCCATCGGGCAAACCTAGGAACAGGGGCATCGTCCCCACATCATTACGCCGTATACAAGAAACAAAGAAAACGAGCGGTTCACCCCGCCCACTTCCACCAAGGCACAAAGTAAGCCTACCACTCGCCACCAGGCAACGCAATGCTAACACCATAGTCCCCAGCCCCCTTGCCCGACAGCTCCAGAATAGCGTTCAGCACGCCCGCGAAGCCCTCGCCGGCAATCAGACCAGCAGCGGCCGCGAAGCCGTAGACGTCAAAGTTCTTGGGCCAGTACTTGGCCCACCACCAGGCGGTGATGCACCCGAAGAGCACGGCGTTGGCGTACCCGCTGTCAGCGCCCAGAACCCACGCGACGCCGATGGACATCCAGTTGGGGAGCCAGAGGCGGTACTTCTCGCGGCTGCCAACGAGGTAGAAGTTTTTGACGAGGGCCTGGATGACGCAGACTCCGCCCATGACGCCCGAGAAGATGGCCGAAGTCATGGGGATGGGGACGTTGGGGTTCGTGACGGCCTCGGCGACGGCGCGCCACGCGAAGACGGAGGGGGCCTTGAAGGGGCAGACCTCGGCGGGGTCGTCGGAGGGGTTAGCGATGCAGGGGTACGCCGCCATGAAGAGGACAAAGATGGCGGGCGCAATAAAGACGGAGAAGATGGAGCCGATGCCCTGCGCGTAGAACTGCAGGTGGGGCGGCGTCTTGAGAAGGAAGCCGACGCGGAAGTCCGAGGTGAGGTCCGACGCGACGCCGGCGGTTCCAGAGGCGATGAGACCCGCAATGAGGTTGATGGTCTGGGCCTCGGGGATGGTGTGCTTCTCACCGGCGGTGACGCCGCCGAAGACGAGCTGCGAGGCCTTGGAAGAGGCGGTGAGGGGCGTGACGTCGGTGACGGCGCCGCCGTGAATCGAGAGGAAGGCGAAGATGAGACCGAGAACGCAGGCGAGGACGGCCATGCCGGCGTTCATGTGGAACTGGAGCTCGGCGATGATGCAGGCCATCACCACGACAGCGAGCGAGCCGACGACCCAGACGTACGTGGGCACCTGCTGGCTCGGTGGCGCAAAGTCCTCGACGAGGCTGTCGGCCTCGTCGAGTCTGGCCGCCTGCTTGGCGAGGAAGTCGTTGGACTTGCCGCGCTTCTGCAGCATGTTGTTGATGGCGCGCGACGCCTCGCGGAAGGCAAACTTGGCGCCGTCCCAGAGGACGCGGATGTGGATCAGGAACTCGACCATGCTGTACACCACCAGCACCATGACGCCCGGCCAGAGGAACCAATACCTAGGCGAGGCGACGTATCCGGGCTCCGTGAGCCCGGACATCGAGTTGAAGTTGGTGATGGACCCCCACTTGGGGTCGCCCGGGAAGGACTGTACGCCCACGCACTCGCCGTAGTGAACGAGCAGCGGACCGATGAGGCCCCAGGCGAGGACGGTGCCGAAAAACCATGAGATTCCGGCGTTGAGGCCGATGAGCATGCCGGAGCCGAAAAAGGCCGGGGTGATGAGGATGAGCCAGCCCCAGTTGTCAATGTTCTGGGCCCAGTTGGTGTAACCGCTCCAGATGTAGAACCAGGTGAAGATGTGCCACTCGCGGAGGATGCCGAGGGCGTACTGCGCGCCGACGGTGTGGACCATGGCGCCGGTGAAGCACCAGCCGAGGACCTTGATCTTCTTCATGGCGTCGGCCGCGCCGCCGCCGACCGCGTGCATGGACCGGATAGTGACGGCCGTAGCGGTAGCTGATCGGAAAATGTCAGCTCAATCTTCCAATCGCATAGCGAGGGACAAAGAGGGACCACTTACGAGACGGGAACACGAGGTTCAGCTCCCTCGCGACGTTTAGAATGAAGAACTTCCGCAGAGGCACGGCAGCGAACAGGCCAAAGAAGGAACAGACAATGGTAATGGTCAGGAGGCGGCCAAAGTCGTCCTTGGGGTCGTCGGAGAGCAGGTTGAGCTGGTACATGGCGGGCACACCGGCGGTGAAGATGCCGCTCATGCTACCGGCGCCGGTGGCGGCGGCCTGGATGATGGAGTTCTCCTGGGGGCCGAAGAAGCCGCCGATGATGGGGACGGCGGTCTTAGACATGAGCATGACGAGGGCGTAGCCGAAGATGGCACCGAACATGTTGGCCGAGAAGGTGAAGCCCGTCTTGAGACCTGCAGATTACACGCGGTCAGCATCAGTGCATGTGGGACGGGCCACGGGTAAGCTCCATGCGAGATGCAGGAGCCATCGGCCGCAGATGACGGGGCACGTCGACTCGGGGTTCCACTCACCAAGATAGACATTGGAGGCGTTGACGAGCGTCCCAAGAACGACACCAACCAGGACGGCACGGAACGTCAAGGGGGACTTCTCCTCCCGCACACCCTTGAGGGGCGGCAGAGGCACAAAGAGATCCCTGACCTCCTCATTGTCGTCGTCGGACTCGTGCTTCAGCTCCGTCTCGTTCTCGAAGGGCCCAGCGGCGTCCTTCTCCTGGAAGACGGGAGGCGTCTCCACGGGAGCCTCTGGCCTCTCTTGCGGCGACATGTTGTGACGGGTTCCTGCTGCGTGGTATAGCGGGAAGGGAGTCGGATTGTCGGCTGAGGAGCAGAGGGAAGTGAAGGTTCGGGGACGTAGCCGGGAGGGTGGAACCTGGGGTATATATGGTTCGGGAGCACGAGTGACGGGGGCATATTGACTCTCATTTATTTAGATGGGCTGGGTGTGGGAGCTGGGGCGTGTGTGTCACGTCAATGGTGTGGTGTGCGATGGGGAGTTCGACCCGGCACCGCTGTTGCGTTTCGAACGGGCCGTCACGGGTGCTCCTTCCTCGGCCAGGGGAGGGGGGCGAAAAAAAAAGCATCGGAAACGGCAGGTGAGCCCCGACCACATGGCAGGAGCGCTGGGTTGCCCCGCCGGCGGAACCTTCCCCAGGAGATAATTACCTGGCCCGCTCATGATGTTACCAGCAGCATGGCGCAACCAAATGGCGTTATTTGCAGCGATTTTCGCTATCGGCGACAATGAAAAGAGGGGGGAGGGGCCGCCGGGCGGTCGGTGTGTAAGTCGCGGAGAGTAGCCCGCAAAAGTTCCGCGTCCCGGACAGCCGGCCAATGGCGCGGCGGGGAGGTCGGCACAGGCTTCTTTGGGGGCGATTGGGGGGTTGTTCTCGACCGCATACGAAGGTGCCGGTGGCACTTTTGATCGACGGGAGGCGGATGCGCCAAGAGCGGCGCCCATCAGAGACCCCCGGTCTCTCGGCACAGCTTCCTTACTGGGCCGCAGCTTCCGTCTTGGGCTGCGTCCCTGGCTTGGTTCGGCGCCATTCCCCGTGCTCTGGCTTCTTTGGCTGCGTCGTGCATTACGAGGTTGTACGCGCACACGATATGAGTGGTGGCGAGGAGCAGCAGGAGTCTCTCGACGAGGTGGGAGAGGCCGAGCTTGGCGGTTGGTTGGCCCAGGGGACTTTTTTGAGCCAAGCTTTGCCCTCCGTATCTCTGGCCCAATCACGGTGCTTACGATCGTCCGAGCTTGATTGGGTTGGGCGGGTCTGGTGCGGCCAGACCATCGTGGGGGTGGACCGGATTGGCTCTTTCACGTGCCACAGAGGGCACCATCAATATTATCTCCTGCCACCCCTTGTGTCACCGTCGCTGGCAAATTCGATGATGGTGGTGGGAGCTTTCGGCGGAAGCAAGATTGCCGCAAGGACCAAGATCTTGTGCCGCAATCGAGATGAAGAGATCTGTCATGCCACCACAAGCAAGCAGTATCGGACATCGCCAGGTGCATACAATTGCCACCGCTTGACATATATTCGGTACACACACCAGACGCGGCCAGATTGCAGTACTTTTGTGGACGTCTCCTCCTTCCCAGCAGAGCGACGGCAGATATGCAATGGGACGGTAGCATCCCCGGCGATATTCTTGTCGCGACACAGCACGCGAACGGACTCGGGGTCTTGGCCATCGCACTTCGGCTCCGGGGACGTTCGCTGGCAGTGAGAGACACAATGGCAGCACACGCGAGCCCCGGCGAACGAACCGTGTCATGTGGGGAAGCTTGTCCTGCCTCCGGCTATCGGCCACGCTCCGTCAGTCTATCCCCGATGCTAGCGTACCATGCTGGGAGCTGGGCGAGTCTGTTCGGCGCTAGCCAACCCCGGAGCTTAGCCGGCCATTGGAACCTTTGTCGGGGCTTGGAGAAAAGGGTCCTGACCCCCCCACAGGTGGAAGTGGGGTCCTCCTCCGGTCCCCAGATGGCATGCGTCCCGGAGAGGGCGCCGTGCCAGATGGCGGCATCGCTGATGCACCTCGTAATGATAGGAAAAGTGGTCGCCTCAAAACGGGAAAAAAGGAGGGTCCCGGTCGCTATCCGTGACGCTATCTGTAAGTCCTGCCGATAGCCGGGCTCAGGATCAACAAAAGGGCCCTTCACCATTTGAGCCAGACGCTAGTTCCTGGATCTTTTGAAGTGACTTGGTCTTCGGCTCTCTTTTGCCGTACTTCATCGCCTCATCGCGAAGGGCCCGATAAGGGGAAAAGATACCCCTGGATCTAGCCACACTGCTCGGCGCCCGGCCTCCACAACCCGACCGGGTATTACCAAAACCCGGTCGCTCCCTGCTTCCGCCGAATCTCATGTCCGCCTCGCGCCTGACCTCTCCCGCCCGTGCTTTCGTACCAACCCGTCGGCACCTTCCTAAAGCGCAATGCCGTACCCACGCGCGCTAAGACGGCGCGAGGGCCGGGGGGCATGCTTACAACGCTGCCGAGGAATGAGAGATGCGGCTGTGGTACTTTTTTTCGGGATGCCAAGGACGTCCCGCATGGGAATCGGCGGGTGCGAGATTGGTGGTGGGAGGAGATGCTGGGGGCCAGCCTTTGGCTGGGAAGCTGGGGCCGCTGATCGCAGTCTATTTCGGGATCTAGAATGCGGTTTCGAAGGCGTTGGGCAGCGGTTGCATGGATAACTTGCACACGCGGTGGTGTGTTGTGATCGTCAGCTTCCGTGTTCCTGGCCTTACTTCACGTGCTATAGATCGCCGTCCCATCTTCCGATACATCGCGGGACCCCGGTTCTGGGGCCACCTCTCCGCACTAATCGTGTACCCTCAAAATTATGAGAGGAAATCCGGGGAAATCGTGCCACGAAGGAATCTCGTACGTAAGACTTTTTCCCGCAGCCTCTTGTTACCCCAGGTTTCCCCAAAAGGACCCGCGGCATCGTCCCCGGTTCCCCCATGGGGTGGCTCCACCTGCCGAGTTGCAAAAGGGATACCCGGACGGTTTCGGTCTTGGATGAGGACATGGGGGGTGCGTGGATCCCGAGTGGCGGTTAGAGTTGGCCGCGCCCGCATGTATGGCACGCTGGCAGGTTCCGGGGAAGGTGAGCGGTGATGCTTCAGGCACAGGTAATGCAACCCCCCTTGACGTGTGCGCGGCTCACGCGGGAGTGCCACGTACCGGTGTACCGCCCGAAAGCGAAGGATCCTGTGCCGTGTCTGGTGTTCATCTCGGCTTGCGCTGGCTTAGTTCGGGGGGAAGATTGGGGATGGTTGGGAGTTGGGACGGAGCCGCGGGAGGGTATCCAGGTCCGGCCCCCAGCTTCCTGGTAAGGCTGCTCCGGCTGAGGGATCAGTGCCAACAGTCGACCCGTTGCTGGCCGTCGACACCGATTCTCCCTCTCCATCCTCGTCCTTAGACTTC
Source organism: Scopulariopsis brevicaulis (assembly GCA_017657125.1). Lineage (NCBI taxonomy): Eukaryota > Fungi > Ascomycota > Sordariomycetes > Microascales > Microascaceae > Scopulariopsis > Scopulariopsis brevicaulis. The sequence continues at coordinate 82,362 of JAGFNX010000137.1, forward strand.
ACCACAACACCCGTCTCCTCTAACCCTTCGTCCGCCGAGAGATCGGGCAAGACGCGCCAGCACGTTCGCTTTCTAGTGTACCTCTTGTGCCGGTCCACGGCCGCGCAAGTTTCATCTCGAGACCCGACGGGAATCGCTCCGAAGCACACCCCACATGTTTATTCCCGAGGTTGAGTAGCTATCAGGAGTTTCCCTTTGTCGCCGAAGTCTGGTTGGGGGTTCGCAGGAATAGGAAGACGTCAACTTCAATGGGTATACACGACAACCGCGCACGTCAACGGAGAGACGCGTCACAGAGAGCTCGAGTACTGACTCAATGTGCGTACTATCGGCATGCGAGACTAGAGAACCTCTGGTGTAAGTCCTCCGCCTACACCTCGGCGTCGTGGCTCTTGCCCGCTCAGCAAAGGCGTCTCGTTGACCACTGTACAGGATATCCGCTCCCCAAGCCTGCGCTCCATGAACTTCGTTGTCCCGAATGCATAGCCCGGCACCTATCGAATGCTCAATCTACCCCATGCCGTTCGCGGCCCCTAGACTATATCTGGCCTGAGTGGCTGCGTGGGTACGTCTTATAATACGTCGGTGCTCTCAACCACGTGGACGTATCAGGATCTTCCGAGGCCACAATCATGTCTTACTTTCGCGTGAGATACGACACGAGCAGGTCTCATCCTTGGCCCTGAGCGCCGACGTGAGCTTCTCGCTGTAGTATGGGAGCTATAACGTCTTTGCTGGGAACGTATACGTGCACTCAGGGTTGATACTGAAGGCCCTATCTTCATCTCGTAATGCTTTCCCCTGGGGGATGTCCTTGAGCGTGGGATTGGACGTATTATGAGTTTGATATTCTAAAAAGTGCAGTGTCGAGCCGGCACGGCCAAACGATAGACCTCGGGCCTTCCGTCGGGCTGATTACGACGTCACTACTAAAAAATAGCACGAAGACTGGCTTTCTCTGTTTTGTTATTGGGGTACGTTTTCACCTGAAAACTACATCATTCATGCATCTTGACTTCGGACCCTTCGTCATAGATCTGACTGTATATAGTGCGCTAGGTGATTATCTCTGAGAAAACAACGTGCACGCGAATGCCGATATATGTTTGTCATGTATGCATGCCCACTTTACAGACCGCAAATCAGTAGTTCCTAGCTGGGAGTTAGTTTGGTATTTGAGGTGGACCTGTCTGTGGACTAATAAAGCCGCATCATATACCAAAGCACATACACGCAGATGAGAAAACCAAGGATTACTTCCTCGTATAAATGACGAGAGGACCCGATTGTCGAGAGCCTAGGTGACGGGTAGAGCCGCTGGTTGAGCATCTCCCTGAGACCCTAACTCGACGTCATACAGTCGAAATTCACTTCCTATCATTGCGGATGGAAGTGAGTCTACTTCTAACACTAGCCTCTCCATCTAACCAAGACAGCGCGTATTTTTTTTCCGTTTCTCCTTTTTTCGAGGAGCCAGGCGATGGGAGCTATAGTGCCAACTGGTGCGCTGGGGACAAAGTCCGGGACAGTACTAATAGCGAAGGGTGTACGAAAGGTGCTTGAGAACGTGGGCCAGAATTTCAGGGACGGTAGATTAAGACGCAAAACTCTGTATCATATAAAAAGGCATACAAGAACTTTGTAGTAAGTAAGGATATCTAAAGGCGGTGCAGGCAGGAGAGCAATGACGCTTGGACTGTACGGAATACCGGCTACATTAGTAAGAGAATACCGAGCACGTGATCTACGGTACATAGAGGCTAATTCCGCCCGAAGTTATTATCGAATTGGATTCGCAGCATTGTAGCTCAGGGGTAGAGCACTGGGCTCATAACCCAGGGGACCTAGGATCGAAACCTAGCAATGCTACATTCTTTTTTGCATTTTCTCTTGCCATGATTCTGTGCTGGATTTCGTATTTTGATGGAGAGAGAGGCCTAAGAAGCAATGCCATTTCTTTTTTTTTCTTACGTTTTCTCCTTTTGCGGGCCTTTTCGGACGTACGTTGGGATACCCGCGTGGGTCTCTGTAAGTCGGAGTATTGTACACTTGCCGTCTGGTCATCCGCATCAAAGAGAACGGTAACGCTCGTGGGACGACAAGTTCGCAACTGCGTTATTCACATGTCCTGGCTTACTCGTCGCGGATCTCCGCGATCTCGGCCGGTGGCGTCCTCTGAAGATCACCCCGGAACACCAGCCAAATACGACAGAGTCCCGACGTCTCACGCCGGATAACGCCACCGGGAGTGACTTCGGGCCTTCCCCGCGCCGGCGGTCGACGGGCGGTTTCCGCCCTTGGACTCTCACACCCGCGGTGAGGGAGGAGATCGGGCACGTCAGCGGTTGTTCCCGGCGCCACCGCCATTCCCGCCCATGGTCCCTTTTTCCATTTTTCCCTTGAACCTTTTGTATTGCGGAGACGGAGCACGCCGCCCTCCGGGCCGGCCGAATTCCGCGCTTCCGGTTCTAGGAATGATCCCCGGTGCGCTGGATCGGCGGTAAGCTTACGGGGAGTTGGCCCGTGTGCCCTTTCGCCTTGGACGGAATCCATGGCTTCATGGCAGCCCTGAACTCTCGCGGCGTTGAAGGCTGTGGCAAGGAGGGGGTCCCGGAGCCCGTTGCCGTGCTGGCGTAGCCTGCGTTGCGCGTGGGCTCGTGGTGCTCTAGGCAGCGTGCCCAGGACGAGAGCGTCGAGTCTGACGTCCACCGGTTTACTGGTCCGGCGCACGGTATTCTCCCTCAACTGCCGGACAAGGCCGGGCTACGAGTCGAGGATTTATCGGATGTCCAAGTCCGCGGGATACGCTCAAAGACTGAGAGTGTACCTCTCACCCCGGGGCGGAAATGCCCCTCTGTTAACGACCCGACAGCTTCGGAACGACAAGGGCAGCCTCGTCATCTCGTCGGATAAGGGCGTGGGTTGGGTTACTGTCCTAGGCATGATCTGCAATAGTCGGCGTGCCGAGGCATATAGCTCTCTCTCCCATGGCGACTCGCAGGCGGACCCGGGGCGGGTACTTCGCGCTCACGCCAGGTTTCGCAGGGTATGTCTTGATGTTAGAGAGGAGGTGGGGATTCACCGGGTCCTCACGGCATGGGCTCGCGGAGGAATCGGTAGCTGTCGTTCATATCTCGAGCTGCCGGTTATACCTGCTGCTTCGGCAGCTTGGGTGATTGCCCCTCCTCGGCCCGTGATGCACAATGCGCCGGGTAGCTCTCCGCTCCGGCTCGCGCCCCTCGGGGCCGTCTCCTTGTAACCCCAAGCACCAGACTCTCACAAAACTCATACCGGAGCCTTCGTCACTAACCCGTGAGATGCAAATTAAAGTTCTAGTCGTATTAGATCCATGCGTAAATCCAATCAGATCGCTGATGCAATGCAATAGTAAAAGTGATAACCCGAGCCTCTTCCCTTCCAAAGCCCCCTCGCTCTTACACACACTAGCCCGTACACAACCCTACTGCATCACGCTCCGCCTCCACCGCTCAATGGAGTCGCTCTGCCCCTGGTTCGGCGGCACCCCCATCCCCATCCCCATCGGCATATGGCCTTGCATCTGCTGCGGCATTCCCACGGGTGCCTGCTGCGGGTACCGTCCCTGCGCCGGTCCCCTGTACGGCGGCGCTCCCCCGACGGCGTTATACCCCGCCGCGTGCCCCGCCGCCGCATTATACGCCCCGCCGTTCATGGAATTAACTCCCGCCTGCTGGATCATGCCATTCCCAAGCACAACACTCGACTTATTCCAGTCGACGTCCATCCCCCGGCTCGAAACCCTCTTCCCCGCACCGCCAGTCCCGTCGTTGAACCGTCCATTACCAAACACCGCCTTGTTCCGTTCATTCTCAGGCTGGGGCTGCGCAGTGTCCCGCTTCGGGTGCGCGGCGAGGATGCCGGCCATGCTGAGGCGCTTCCCGTGTGAGGAGGAGAACGAGGCGGAGGGCTGGTGGGCAACGGGCCGGAGACCCGCCGCCTCGCGCTCGGCCTGGAGTCTCCTGCGCCGCTGGCCGAGCGTCTCCTCCTCTTCGCCATCATTTGCCTCCCCTTCCTCCTTTTTCTCTTCCTCTTTCTTTTCCTCGAGGTCCCCGAACTGACTCAGCAGCTCAGAAGAGAACGCCCCGCTGACGGGCCGCGCCTTGGGAAGACTCTCCTCCTCCTCCCTCTTCAGCCTCCGCATCCTCTCGCCCAGCGTCTCCCCCTCCTCCTCCTCCTCGTCCTCCTGCTCCCCGCCGCCGGACGGCGCCCTCGTGTGGACGGGAAGGTTGGCGAGCGAGGGCATGGCGGAGAGCCGGTTGGCGCTCATCCGCGTCGCGGGGTTGAGCACCAGCGACCGGCCCCTGTGTCCGGCGTCATGGCCCTGCAGGCGCGCCCTTCGCTGCGAGAGAGGCTCATTCTCCTCCATCTCGCGCCGCTCCATTAGGCCTAACGGACGGTTCAGCTCCGCCGTCGCGGCGATGAAGTCGTTGGTGCCCGCCGCCTTGGCGGCGTGAAGGAGGCCGAGCGGGACGTCCTCGTCGTCGGACCCCGCGTCCGCCGCTATCGGGTCGGGGTCCTCCCACGCAAGATTTACCCTCCTGCCCTTGCGAGTCTTGCGCTGCGCCTCGGCGACGGCGTCTAGCTCGAGGAGGGTGGAGTGCATGCCGTTCGGGAAGGTCTGATTGATTGGCCGCGTGCGGTTCTTCTGCTGCTGCTTCCGGATGTGGAGCTCGGCGAGCAGGGTTGTTGGCGGGCCGTGGTACTCCTCGTTCTCCTCGCCATCGGAGCCTTTCCCGTCATTGGACTTGTCCTCTAACTCGTCGCTGTCGGGGCTCAGTGTCGCGTAGCCGACGGCACCGGGGGGCAGGGCCTCGTCGTCGGCGGGATCCGCGTGTTCAGTCTCCTTCCGCTCATTCTGGTCAAGGTCCTTGCTCTTGGTGAGGCGATGGAACATGCTGACGCGCTTCTTCGGCTCCGGCTCTATCGAAGAATCCGGTTGTGATTGGGGCTTTGGCATCGTCGACTGCCGCTTCTCAGCCCCGTAAACCTCGTGACCTAGCTTCCCGGCAATCATGTGGTCGGTAAACGCGCTCACGGGAGCGTGGGTAGACGTGTCGAGCAGGTGGTCGAGGGTGGCCATGGCGGAGCCATCCTTAACCTCGAGCTTAGTCGTGGTCGACGGCATATCGAAGAAGACGCTGGCCCTTAGCTGGGGCGGCAGATTGCTGTCGTATTTACTGAGACGCGACTTCCGGATTTCAACGTCCGAGGCGGTATTCTTGAGAGGTCTCGGGACGGCGGGTTGCACCTCGTCGTCATCAACGGCTGCATTGCCGGGGGTCGGGGTAACCTCGATCTCAGGAGGGCCATGGTTCGGGGTCGGAAGAGCAGCTTCTTCAGGTATAGGAGTTATAGGGCTATCCTGCTCGGGTCCCGGCTGGCTAGTCGGAGTCGCGAGTGAGCCGTCCATATCTAGAGATAACGGCTTCAGGAAGGAATTGTCGCGGTTCTCAGCGAGAGGGTCCGGAAGCCAAGCCGAGCCCGACTTTCGTGAAATCTCCGGCATGGTCTTGAGGATCTGTGACTGCCTCTGGTTCCTCGCAGCCGCCTTTGGCTTCTTCGACAGCTTCGGCGGCAAGCTCAGCATCGCCGGGACTCGCGCGGGGTAGTACAGCATCTCCTGTCCAGTCTCATGGTCGAGGTATGACGTGGGCTGCGGCTGTTGTGCGCTAGCCGGATCAACCGCATGGGACCGGTCAGACTGCTGCGCAGGCATCGGCTGTGGTTGCTGTGGATGTGGTATGAGGTCGAGGTCGGGGTCGCAGTGGATTCCGTCAAAGTCACGGAAAGCGTTGTTGTGCGTCGAGCTCGCGTAGGATGCAGATGTCGTAGGCCGCTGCTCCTCGGGAGAGAGGTGATGCATCTGTCGCTGTTCAGAGTAGTAGTACTCCTGGTTCGGATTGGGCGCCTGGGTGCCAGAGTCGAGCATCGCGTGGAAGGCGTCCGTGTTCGGGACGGATGACCCTGTCTTCGGTGTCCTGCCGTTGCCGGTCCGGGGCCTGATGGTGTCGTCGTCGTTCTCGATCGTGTTTGACTGGTCGGCCTCGTCGAATGCCGCCCGCGTCAAGCTCATGGGCTCGCTCTCGGAAATCTCCGCGAGAGACTGCTTGCCTGTCCTCACGCTCCTCACTGACCCCTTGCCCGGGCCCGTACGCGACATGTACGGGCCCGTGTCCGTGTTCGACTGCATCACAGCGTTGAGCGACCCCGACCGTGCACGGCGGTACCGGCTGGCCGTGGTAGAGTGTGTGGAGCGCGTTGCAAGCGATGATGAGGCCGAATAATTCCTTGTAAGGGCCGGTCGGCGGAGGCCGTTGGAGTCGTCAACTTCGCGTTCTGGCGAATGAATGCCAGCGCGCGCGAGAGCGGCGGCCGACCTCTGACTGTCGCTGCGTTTCAGCTCGGTATGCAGGTCTCGGATGGCCTCCTCGGTCGAAGTCGTCGTGGATGATAGGCGCTCGGCAGTAGCCTCAAGCTGGGCGATATTCCCACGGAAGGCGCCCGTCCTCGTATTGATGTCGGGCTTCGGATGCTGCATGCGAAGGGACGAACTGTCGGAGGTTGTTCGGACCAGAGGCTGGAGAGAGCGCTCGTCGCCCTGGACGATCTGCTCGGTCGACTTGGGCGCAGACGTCGGGGTGGACGGGCGCGACGCGGAGAGCGGGAGGTGGGACCGAGACGACGATCGGGATGGAAAAGGGGGATCACGAGGTGCAGTGCCTGTCTGACTGCTATTTTGGGAACCCGGCTTCGTATTCCAGATTTTCTGCTCTCGGGCCGCAAGCTTGGGCGCATACGAGTCGATCGCCCTGTGACTGCTGTGCTCAGGGGCGTAGGGGCGGCGGGAAACGCTAGAATCGGAGGGGTTTAGTGGGCCAGAGCCAGATGTGGGGGCACCGGCGAGGCCGCTGGGTCGCGCATTAGCGTCGGGAATGCTGGGCTCAGCAGCTGCACGCTCCGTCGGGCGACTTTCTCGCCGGTCGCCCTGCTGCAGCTGCTCGTCCTGGTCTGCCCGCTGGCACCCGGCCGACATGCGAGCGGAACTCTGCGCGCCATGTTCCACCAGGGTGGCATCGGCTGGTTGTTGGGGGACATGGCGCGCACCGTCGCATTTCCGAGCGTGACCGTTCGTGCAAGCCGCATCATCACACATGGCGTCTGTAGCGTCTCCACCCTCGAGTAACTGTCTCGCATCAGTATCGCCGGCGGGTTTGCGGCGGATATTGTGTCTGGGCGAAAGACTCTCGGCCAGAAGACGCGTATCGTGCTGAGTGTTGCTGTACCCCTCTTCCAACTTTGGAGGCATTTGTCGCAACTGCTCCCGCTCGGATGTTGACCCGTCTAGGCTAAGCGGCGGCGGTTGTGGTGGAGTCCGCGGCCTATTAGAGGCGCGTTCGGGGCTCTGGTCGGCCTCGTCCAGGGCATTCCGTAACGGTGATGTCACCAGCTTGTCAAGACCGGCCATGGCGTCGAATGGCGTCGGCGGGCCGCCGAGCTTCCTCACGGCCGGCTCGTAGGATTCGCTGCCCTCCATGGACAGTGGCGTCATGGCCTGCCCGGCGAGCGAGTGGCTCAGGACCGAGTTGGAGAGGCCCGAGGCCGACGAGATGGAGCATGCCGAAGACAGCGGCGCCGAGGGGCAAGAGCACGAGAAGAAGTCTTTATTCTCGTCGTTGCCGTTGCCGCAGTCCTCGTCGTGGAGGGTCGTGCAGCCCTCCCTCGCGGCCACGCCAGCGCCTGGTTGTGGCAGGTGACCACCCTTTTGGCGAGGGGCGGCGATAGGCTCGCCGCCGTCGTCGTCTCTCTGCGGGTGCGGCTGCATCACGAGTGTCGGTGTTGGGCATGTGCCGCGCTAAACCGGCCAGAGCTGCTGGGGGCGTAGACTTGGTGTCGTCGGTTCTCTCTCCACCCGATGTGCACTCGGCCTCCGGAATAGCCAGTATTTCGGGGGCGTCAGATGCAGGACAGAACCGGTGTCCAGAGAGGACTGTGAGGAATAAAACCCAGAAAATGTTAAATGAGGGAGCCGGCTAGTAAGCCGCAGGGCAAGATCGGGATCGAGATCTGGGCGCCACCCACTTGACCGTCTTCCTTCCGGCCCACATGCAAGTCGTTAGCGTGGGGCTCGTGGCGTTCCAGGGTTCTCGCGCATCGATAGCTTTCGGAAGAAATTGACGCGAGAGGCATATATGGCCGTCGGTTGGAAGTCGGGTCAGAGGGTGGGAGGGAAAGATACGGCACGGTGGGTTGTTGCTGCCGCCTCTGAATGCGCAAAGGGAGACACGTCGGTGGTTCCTGAGTCAAGTCTGAGCTGGGACGAACACCAGGGTGCGTCCTGGGATAATGTAAGGGCGGCTAGGGAAGGGGGCAATATGGGGTGCACGTCTGTACAACGCCGTCCCTGGGAGCCACGAGATGAGAGGAGATTGATAGGGCGGACGAAGTCGGGGTGCGGCGTTGTCTCGCGGCGGGGCGACAGGAGGAGATTTGACTGATACACAGCAGCATCCAGTCCGTGGGACGATAGAGATGAACTGTCTCACACGAGACCGTGCAAGATCCGATCCGGGGGGGGGGCAGTTTTGCTTTGCGAGTCGTGTGAAGGGCAGATGAAGCTGGCGGCCAAGCTTGGTCTTCAACGACAAGGATCGTTCCTGATTGGGATGATCGCTCACTGTGAGGTCAGGATGCGACTTCGCGACGGAAGCCAAGGTGAGGGTTGACTCGAGCAACCCTTACAGCCAAGATTCGTAGACTCGACGAGTTTTTTTCTTGGTTCAACCAACGCTTCAATGGAGGCTTTGAGCAAGAATGACGGCGGGGTGCTTTGGGGGGGGGGGGGGTATGCATTGTGGGCCAACCAGGGTACATGTGTGCTCTGCAACCGTCAACCGGAGTTTCAGGTACCTTGGGACGATAGCACAGGTTGTATTTCAAATGGCGCTAGCTACCTCCGTCGTTAGCACGCGTCGATCCGGAAGGAGCCTGGATGGATATGGAATGTGGAGGGATCCCATAGGCCCACGGCTGCAACGGCGAGGAAACTCTAATGTGCGGTGTGATGAGCGGGTCACGGGGCCCAACGACCGGGGACGCAAGAGCTGAGGAAGACGGTTAGATGGGGAAGGGACGACGGCAGTCTTGTCGTGGGTTTGGAAGGAGCGGGTGAGTTGCGGGCGGGCAGGTGCAGGGGATTAGAGGGTGCAGAACCACGGTATCGTGCCTGCCGTCCGAACGACTGCAAGTACAGGTGCTCGGCAGGATCTTTTACCCCGTAATGAGACCGTTCCATCAGCGGCATTCCCGTGCTCCACAATGTCAGGTACCCTTCCACTTCGTCGGAGTCCGGAATTCGAGACTCATTGTGCTTCCCATGGCCAAGCAGCACACCAGTATCCTCAACCTCTCTCGAATCGCCCGTGGCTGCCAACGTCGTACCACCGTCCTGTCGGGGCTAACCCTCCGTGTCGTGCCCAGATGGGCCCAGATACCCAGATTACAATCGACGCGCATTCATTGCCGGGAGGATGAAGGACTGTGATGTGATTGGCACGCATCCGGGCCGCCTTCCGAGTGTAAGACCCGTGTTGCATTTGCTGATGAGGATACGAGTCCACAAAGATTTATGCTTACTTTTCTTCTTCTTCAGTAGCTGAAGTGAAACACTAACATCCCTACCGAAGAATTGTCAATGGGCCGGAGGTCCTTTCTCGTTCGAGGCCCGTACTTCGCTGCGATTAACCTCCGATCCACCACGCGTGCCTTAATATGGGACCGGCGCAAATGCAACCTCACCATCCAACCAGCGACGGACCCCGGGGTCAAACACGATATTGCGACGTGATATCGCCGTTTGAGTTTTACTCCCCGGGATTACAGTGGTCTGTCGACGGCGAGGTTCTTTCCCCGAGGGCGAGAAACCCGGGTGCTAATATCCGCTGGGAATCAGTACCATGGATGCCATCGTCCTCGTCGTTAACTCCTTGGACGATTCTCGCCTGTGTCTGAGAGCGCTAATCTATTCTCCGGAGTCGAGCCCGAACACCCGTCTCAGTCCTGCTTTGCGGGGGTTTTACAATTGGTCTCGGAGTGTCGGATGGAGTCCCTTGGCGGGATCGCCTGTGTTCTAGATGAAGGAGGATCCCGCCAGATCGGTACCCATTAGCCGTCTGACGCAGCTGTCTTGGCCTTTGATTACGGTTCCAGACATCATCCAGAGCTGGCTCAAGGCTCGAGTCAGACGAGGCTTCTCATGGTTTCGATACCTATTATTCGGACCACGATTGCCGCTTCACACGGCGATCCTGCCACGCGAGCTTCTCCCTCGTCCGAGCGTGCCTTTAATTGCCGGACCCCCACTGGTCCATCCGATGTTCCAACACACCATCGGACCCGTTTCGTCATCGGGAGGCTCTCGCACGAAGCGCTTTAGGAGACGCCGAGTTGGCTGTGCCTCCCCTGGCAGTGCGTCCTCTCGCTGTGCTAGGAATCTCGCGGACGCTCAGGAGCCTCGATCGCCCCGACAGCACACCCCTGTAAGATGATCTATGTTTGGATCCCTGGGCCGAAGACGCAGGGTTCATTCACTCTGGCCCCTACCTTCCGCCCGTTCACGACCCAAGGATAGTTCACCCTCGCTCCACATCTGCACAACTCCCCCTTACTGCCATCGAACCACGTACCAGCCGAAAATCCCAGGGCGCGACGAGGGGGAACCTGGCGAGCTACTTCGATTCAGCCTGAATACGATGGTTCCTGCACCACCATACGAGGGCCCCATGGTCCCTTCATCTATCCTCCGACCCTCGCTTGTAAGCCTTACCTGAGGCTCCGGAGAATGGACCCGACAAACTCGCGCCAAGTCGCAGAGACTTTTCCCTCGGGAAATACCACCCAGCGATGCCACCGGTTCGTGGGAATGCCGGCGTTGCGGCGTGCGTCCCTTGCATATGAGGCAGGGGAGGGGGACGGAGGGACTTGCGACGTTATATATAGCACCTCAACACCCCGTTCGACGGGACGGATTCCATCCCGTGCGGTAGAGCGAGGGGTTTCTAATAGCGGGCTGGAGCCTGTAAACCTTGTAAGCCTTCTCAGTTCCTTGCACTTATAGCGGCCCTTCTCGGGCCATTTTGGGAAGGTCCGGGTAAGGGAGCCCGCTACTGCATCCAACGGACGCACGCGACGGTGCCGTGCCTTCACCAGTAACCAATTCACGCCATGAGCCATTTGGGCAGGCGCCCGGTCGCGGAGTCCTCAGTTGAGCGCCAAGCGTCATGTTGAGTAGTCTGGAGAGAGCGGATTCGCCAAGGCGGTTGGACAAGAAAAGACGCAGTCACCTGGGCCCTTACTTCTCCCTCGATTCGCTAGGAACGGCGATATTCAAAATGCATGATCTGCAGACTCGCAGGTAGGATTGCTTATCCTCGGCCAAAAGATATAGCACATGCCGGCATGCCGTCTCCCAATGCTCTCTACGCGAGGCGAAGACGCCCCAGCGCGGTCCTTTCAACGAAGTACACAGGCCCAACCGGACGGCTTCTCAGTACGCGCCTCGTGTTTTCTTTCGGATGCCCTTATCGATACCCGCGTCACACATGCTCCTCCATGCCTCTCGGGTCTTCCCGGGGAAATATCAAAACGCGCAGGAAAAAGGGGTTGGTGCATGGCCGGACATGTGTCTGTGGACCGTCAACAGACGGCCCTAACAGTGAAACATGCCGTGTCCCGTTGGTTCCCGTCTTGTCGAGATGAAGGGAGATACGGCGAGGTGAGTCCCCCAGATGCTGGGGAGAGGCAAGCTGCTAAAGTTTATGGTGTAATGGGGGTTCGGAAAGTGTTGGGCTGGCGGGTTGCGGGCATGATTGACTGCGTGGGATAGTCGAGGTTTCCTTGAGGAAAGATGCCTCTTACACTGAGAGGAATGGCCGTTGGCACCTGCTAACCTTTCAAGCTCGGAAGGTGTCGGTAGACAAGTGGACAGAGGGCAAGCTTTCCAGATCCAAGGTCAGGTTCGGGATGAAGAAGGGCCTTCCTCCACTCTGGACCTTTGGGCAATCGGGAATAGGATCGACACACACATGATACTTCAAGATCTCGTTTAAGATGGCGCCCTAAGAGCCGGCAGGGATGGGAGAACACTCAACAAACCCAACCTTTTCAAGCACCCCAGATTTGCGGACTCGTAACCGTGCCCCAACAGTACCGTGAATCGTTGCACGGTGCAGAAGCATGTTGAGGCCCGCCCGCCCGCCCCTGAAGAGGTATGTCCGTGAGCGGGGTCCGGGGTTGCTTTTTCGGGGGCTTTAGCGTCCGACGGCGCCCGGTTCGGGAGTGGACCCGAGATCCTCCGGTCTGGGGATGCGGGGTTGGAGATCTGGCGCCGCGAGGGATAGGCATGGCGGCGTGCTAGCGGCATGGGTGCCGAGGGGTGGTGTAATACGGTTTTCATGTGGACGGGACAGGGTAATAATGTGTTAATTGTGATGAGCAGGAGGATCGAGGCTCATAGGAAGCCGAGGTAGTGCAGAGTGATCTCCCGTGGTCGTTATCCCGTCCTCGAGGGATACTCACAAGCGCAGACGACAGATGCGAGAGAGCCACTTGGCCTATCGTCCATATGAACTTGCGGAGCTGGGCCGCTTGGATCTGCAACTACGACTCTGGGCGGGTGAATACGGAGAAGCTGGTTCGTGGAGATGTGCACGAGCCGTTCCATGTTGCACCGTTATCTCCACCACGGAGGCGCACCGGGCTCGCACCGGAGATGCTGCGGCGGGGGATGCTCCGCGTCCCTCCGATCCCGGCAGGCCTCTCCCGCAGTATTCATACGCTCTCACTCGAGAATAGAAAGTGTATCAGGGCAAAGATAGCTCAGCGGGCCGTGTTGGACTTCCCGCGGGAGCGCTACCCGCCCGCGATTCGTCCCTCGGTGTCGTCATCCGGGGAATAACGTCACGGCGCGAGGGAGGACCCAGACCGGGCCCGGGGCTCCGCAGACGATGCGGGGCCAAGGAAGCGGTGCCCGCTTTTATTCATGCGGTCTTGCGGCCTAACCTGGCACTAATGGAAGCGGCACTTGGGTGTATTACGTATCGTTGCTTCCATGCCCCGCAGGCTCGGGGGGGAGACCGAGCGAGGTTTCGGTGTGGCGGTGGATTTGGTGGGTGTAGGATTGCGCCGGTCTTTTAGGTTGACGATCGGAGGATTTGGTTGTCTTTGGTCGTCCGCGTGGTTTCCCGTTCGGGAAGGGTCATGAACAAGCCCTGTTTTGCGTCTTTTCCCCTCTTCCCTGATCGTCAAGCGGACGGCGTAAAGCTGGCGAAGTGAGCCTCGACATCCCATGAGGATGATGTGTGTCTGAAACGCGGTGGCACCATTGAACAGCTGGAAGTGAAGGAAAGGAGGCGGCGGAACAGGTGCTCGTGGCCCGATTGGGCAGCTGGGAGGCTGCGGTTGGTTGGGCGACGATCCCCTGCCCGGCCGTCCCGGGTCTTACCGCGCCACCGGAACACGGCGCTGATCTGATGAGGCCCGATTCCGCATTGGGCGGCGGGTGGTTCCGGGTACGGGCGGCACATGGATAAGCTCTCTTCCGCGCCGCCGTGCTGCGATGCCGTTGTAGGGCATTTATCCCTCTCTCTTTTTCTTCCTCATTTGTAAGTGGTGTGCACGAGTGTACGAAGATAAGGAGGATTCTTGGCGGCAGTGTTTCCATCGTTTGCTCTCCCGCGTTCTTGCTCGTGTTACTGCCTCGAAACGAGAAATCTCGGGCGATCTAGGGACGGGAGCGCGGATGTACCGGCACAGTGTTAACCGCCAGTAATCCTAATCCCCATCCCCGTATTGGCCGGCCGCATACTCGCAACGGGACTGGCCACCCCTGGGGCCAAACCCCACTCTCGGGCCCCCGTCGGGTCGCGGTCCCGCAGGGGGCCCCACTCGCGCCGCCAATGCCGTGCGTGGGTGGCGGGTTCGTTGGGGCTGACGTGGTTGTGGGTGGGCGCGGCTGTGCTTGGCGCGCACTGTGATGGTACCCTGGTGGCTCCTCCCTTTCACGATCCCGTCTGATTTCGTATTGGGGAGGGAGGAAATGAGGCCGGCTGTTGGGTTATGCGAGGCAGCCGGCCCCCTGGGCTCAAGATTGCTTTTCTCGGACTTCTTATGGGAGCTCTGACCCCTCCTTCCTGTTTCTCTTTCCTCTTTTTTTCCTTTTTTCTCTTCTTTCCTTCCACATGCCACTTTTTGTCATTCATCGACACAGCTAGTTAAGATCAATTAAGATACTTGAAGCGTTTTCCGCATTCCTATATCAGTGTGGGATCCCCCCCCCTATTCACCGTAATAGCTGCCCACACAACACACACCCTTACCACCACCAGGAAAGGAAAGGCTTCTATGGCTCCCGCCGTGTCTCGTCTGTCCATGCGAGTCAGGGCCCTCATCAGAGAACGGAGCAGAAACCTGCCTTGTGACGAGAGGAGTGTTAGTCCAGCGAGGCCGCGACGCTCGACGTAGGCGACGCGATACGGAGATATGTGGACTGCCACCACGACGGTTACGAGCCAGGCCGGCGACGCCAGGATGATGTCAACGGCGTTTGACGGGCCTGTGAGGCTGCGCGGCGTGGAACAGAAGCCCGTCGTGCGAGTGTCTACGCCCGAACCTCTCGACACTACCATGAACACTCCACGCGAGCTACAGCTCCCCGAGACACCGAGACGGACACGACGCGACGACCGCGCGATACACAGGGCCGACGCGTCGCCCTACAAGCGGCACAGGTACTCCCGCGTGCGGTCCAAAGTCCGCCGCGGCGCGAGGAATACGCGCTCGCGGGCTGGCACGTCCGGGCCCGAGGCGGACGACCTCGCGCTCGCGGCGCTGGACCTGTTTCCGAACGGGAGGCCCGGCGTCGGGGTCGCGCACTTTTACTTCCGGGATAGCGGGGACGACACGGCGTCCGAGGGGCGGGTGACGCCCTGGGGACGGGGGTCTACTGATATGGGGTGGTTGAGGGGCGAGGGGGATACAGAGGTCGAGGTTACGGACGTGGAGTCCGATCCGGAGTGTGCTTCGCCGGGGTGGACGCGCGGGACGAAGAAGATCCGTCGCTCTGCTCCCCCCGCAAAGGTCTCCGTGAGCGAGACGCCCCTACTGGCACCCAAACCCCGCGCCCCCTTTAGGGAAAAGGCCGGGATGATCACGCCCCCCGAAAGGGAAGCAGACCCCGAGTTCGCGGCCATGCGGCGCGCCGCCTCCCCGCCGCTCCTGGGCGACAACATCGTCTTTCCCAGGTGCGAGTCCCCCGAGACGTGCCAGATCTCGACGGATTTGCCGTTCGAGTTGCGCGCGGAGGAGGAGGCGAGGAGGGACCCCACGCAGAAGTGTGGGCTATGGGGTGGGTATTGCTATAACAAGGAGAAGGGGTTGCTGGGCGGGGATAAGTTGACGCCGCCGGGAGGATCAGGGGGCCTCTGGGGTGGGATGGGGGGCGGTGGGAGGCCGGTCGACGTGCTTAGCCCGCCACCGTCGCCCGCCGGGAGCGGGATGTGGTCGGCGCCCACGGCGGCCCCAGCGCTGAGGTCTCAGGGCCTGAATCCCTTCCAGAACGTCGTGCCCGTCCAGCCCCCGCCGCCCACCCACCCCCCGCGCACCAAACCGACCCTCTCCCCCGAGGAAAAGGAGAAACGCATACAGGACGAGTTCACCGACGCCTTCGTCACGCAGCTCTACAACTACCTCTCGCTAGGCTACCCCGCCACGGCGCGCGCCTTCGACGCCGAGCTCGGGGCCGCGGCGGGCATGAGCGAGGACGAGGTGAGGACCGGGGACGAGGTTGTGCTGAAGAGGGGCCATATCTGTGATGGGTTGGTCGGGGGGCTGCCGGTTGAGAGGAGGGGGCGGAGGTGGTGGGCGCTGAGGGAGTATGTGCTTGCCTGGGCGAGGGGGCAGGAGACTTTGGAGGGGGGTGGGGAGGGCGTCGGGGCCGGGGTTGGGGTCGGGGTTTGGCGGGGGAGGGGCAGCTGGAGGCCCTGAGCGCCGTAGTGGCTCCCTCAGGCTCCGGGGCTGGTTTAGGGCCCGTCTTGGCCCCCACGGCCGGGCTGGGACCTGATTGCTCTTCGGCTGTTTGGTGCTGTGCTTCTAGCGGATGCTCTCCTTGCGTTTTGCCATTTTCCTTGCTCGATACCTCTTGTCGTTTAGATTCTTTTGCATCCGTTTTTTTGCTGGGTTAGGGATTGGGATACATCGGGCATGCTTTCTGGGAAAGCCGCGGGGACTACATACGAGGACGGACACGCTCCTCCTGCTACGCTGCGGGACTCCGTCACCGCTGCGAGGACTGGCGCTTCATTGGGACTTTTCTTTTTGGGCATACACATACATAGATGGACTTCTTGGGCTTTTGCGTTTTCCTGTCTCCTAGAAGAGATTGCACTTATATCTTATAATTCATAAATTAGCCGGCATCCATTCTTGCAATTTCGAGTGTGATGGAGAGAGCGCTTACATGGCTGCTGACCACCGTTTGCGGCTCAGGCCTGCCGGCATTTAGGCGGGTGCTGCAAGGGGCGCGGGGATTTCCCGGAGGACAGGCTGTTTTCTGTCGCGGATCCCGCGAGGACTTGGCTTTACCGGGATGCTGGAGATCATCGCCAGGGTGCGCTACTGCGTCGCGCGAGCTGCGCCGCAGGTTGGGGTAGGGTAGCTTGCGCGGACGTGTCGCGCCACGGTGTCAAAATCCACATTCTGGGCATTTTAGGCTGAAAATACTCTGAAGCCACACTGTGAGGCTACCTCTTCTACCTGCCGATCGATCTCTGCAGTGCCAGGGCCAACGTTCCATCCGCTCCATCGCCAACTGCCACCTCGCGTCGCCCGAATTTCCGTCGCGCCGATAATCCGATTACGAACCCCCTTTCGAAAGCGCACCACCCACGAAAGTTCCGCCACCGAATTCAAGGCGTCGCGATGCGGGGAGCCGAGTCCAGCGCATCCTCTTGAGACTTTTTACAATTCCCTACAGACCGGACCGAGGCGACGATAAGACTGTAAAGGGTAGAGGGTAGACGACACGTTGGACGATGGAGCCGTCGCCTTTGACGAGGCAGCCTCCGCCCGAGGTGTTTCAGCCCAAGATTGTGCAGCTCTACGAGTCGCTCTTCAAGGTTCGTTTTCCTACGCTGCGTCTGGTGTGGTGACGGGGGCGTTGCGGGCCGCCGCTGACTGACGCGTCCGCAGGTTCGTCCCCGACTCCCGCTCGAGACCCGTGAACGACCGACAGCACGACGGAACGGATGACGCGGACACTTGAGAGCCAGTACTGACGCGACACCGGGCCGCAGGGCGACGACGCCGAAAAGTCGGACGGCTTCTGGACCGAGTTCTTCCTCCTGCGCCCCGACCGCCCCGCGCTCAAGGCCATCCTCGACGAGCCGGGCCCCGCCGAGATCCTGCACCTGGACGTGCAGACGCGGGA
This sequence comes from Scopulariopsis brevicaulis, assembly GCA_017657125.1. Lineage (NCBI taxonomy): Eukaryota > Fungi > Ascomycota > Sordariomycetes > Microascales > Microascaceae > Scopulariopsis > Scopulariopsis brevicaulis. Next base: position 99,880 of record JAGFNX010000137.1, read on the forward strand.
CCTCTTTGGGAGGGCCGTGGGCGCCGTAAAGGGGGGGCGCAATGGGTCGGACGTGCACGCGCTCGAGGTTCGTTTTCCCTGGTTCCGCGCTGGGAGTGTTGGAGAGCACAGCTGACGTGTGATGTGGTGTGGGTAGACGCTCAGCGTGTTCTTTTCGAGTGTGCTGTCTAAGAAGTTTGCGCACCCGAGCTCGGATGTCATCTCCGTGCTGGCGGGGATCGACAGCGTCGATGCGGCGCTGACGGAGTTTGTGGGTATCGCGGATGGGATAATACGCTCGGGAAAGACGTGTAGGTGCTGATACGGACATCTCGCCGCCCCGGGACTTCCAGAAGAGCCGCTTACAAGTGACAGTGGAGCTTAGGCACAAGGCCGTCGAGGTGCTGCTGGCCTTTACCGCCGGCGCCTTCCAGACGACCCTCCTCACGTACCTCATCCAGCGCGACCTCTTCCCCTCCATAATGAAGGTACGCGCGTCCTGTCCAACACCAACGTGGGCCCCGGCTAACACCCGCAGCTCATCCACGAGACCGACTCCCCCGACCTCATCCTCAAGCCCTTCGCGCTCCTCAGCCTCCTCGCAAACTACAACAAGTTCGAGTTCCAGAACCCATACCAGCTCCGGCTCAACGACTTCGTCAACGAGGCCACAATACAGAAGATTGTGCGCTGCGTCGGGCTCTCGTGCCAGCGGCTGCGCGCGGAGTACGTCGAGGTGCAGGAGGACCTGCCCGAGGGGTGGACGCTGGGGAGCACGCTCAGTCTGTTTGGGCTGGGGGCTATTGCGGGGAGGAGGCCTGAGGGGAGGAAGGTTGCGTATGATCCCGAGACGATGAAGAGGATGTTTACGAGCTTGTGAGGACCCCCCGTCTCTGCCCTGGTAGGCTTACTGAAGACGTGCTGACACGCGACAGACCCGGCCCGGAGGCGGCCGTCCTGCTCGCGACTTACGACTTCACACACGCCAACAAGCTCTTCTGCATCAACCTCGTGACCCTGCCCGTCGACCCGGGCTCGGAGCAGCCCTTCGCCAGCTACATCTCCCTGACGTCCTACCTCCTCCAGCACGCGTACCTCTCCGCGCGAACGACCCACTACGCGCACCTCAGCCTCACCGTCTTCCGCCTCCTCATCGAGGACGCCGCCATCTGCAAGCGCCTCTGCAGCGACGAGGGCAAGACGGCCATCCGGCTCTGCCGCCAGCGCCAGCCGCACCTCCCGGTCGTGCGCGGGGAGAGGACGCTGGCGGCGGCGCTGCTGGACACCATGGTCGACGGGATCAACCATAACCTCAGGAGGAGGCTGGACGTGGGGCTTTATACACTCTGCGTGGGGATTACGCTGCGAGTCATCTCGTACATGTCGCGGACGAGGACGAGGTTGGCGTATCACTGGGCGGAGCTGTTCCGGTCGCTGCTTTCGCTCATTAGGTTCTTGACGACGTACGCGAGCGACGTGAAGGATCTGCCGCACGTCGATACGCTGCTGGATCACCTCGCCAACGTGCTGGCGCTGGCACTGTCCGCCGGCGAGTCGTTCCTGCCTACCCCGGCGGCGTACGACGACCTCTTCTACAAGGTCGTCGAGGCGGGCGACGTCCTACAGAAGTTCAAGGAGACGTTTGGGCTGGGCAGCCGGAAGAGCAACTCGGTCGACACGGTGGTGAGCGTCAGCGCGCATTACAAGCGGATGCTGGCGGACGGGGGCGGGGGCGCCCCGAGAAGGGGAAGGAGGGCGGGGGGCCAGCTGACGAGCCTGCAGGTCGCGGAAGTCATCAAGGAGGGGTACGAAACGCTGAGTATCCAGGCCAAGGAGGGGCTGGATACGTGGGAGAGGTTCAGGGAGGCGGATGAGAGGAGCTTGTTGAAGAAGGTGGGGAGGGGGGCGGTGGGGGATGTTGGGAGGCTCGTGGAGGGGTAGCGGGGCCGGGGGCGGGGGTTTCTTGGGTATCTGGATACCTTGGGACCTTTTTCATGTATGAGTAGAGGGGGCAGGCCGAAGCGAATAAGTGTTACTGGTTGCTCTCTCTCTTTATCTCTGTATGTGTGTATGTGTGATGTGCTCCCCGTGCCTTTGATCGTGCCCTTGTTCTGGCCTTTGTTCGGCTTCGTTTGCCCACTCTTCACATGGTAAACGCCGGAGAACCAAAAGAGGAAACCCCGCCAAATCCACACGCACCATCGGAGTCATGTCCCCTGAGCGACGCTCCGAACACTGATTATCGCCCGCCTCCGGAGACGCCACCAAGGACCCTGACAAACTCGAGCTCCCCCATTGGCCCGGCCGTCGGGAGGAAGTGGGGCGGTACAGTGCGCGTGGGGCCACCAGTTTGCTGACCTCACCAGCTCGGCTCCGAGTTGGGGATTGTGGCTCGATTACATCTTCCCGCCTCAGAGAACGGACCTTGTATTTTTCCCTTACAAATCCCCGCGTTCTCTCTCAACAACTGTACATTTCCACGCACAACGACAACATAACAGCAACCTCGGATGGATTATCCATTGATTCGGTAGCACAAACGTATCATTGCTCAATTACGACCTGTTTGAGGACAAAACTTGCTCGTGGCGGCTTTCCGCGCACGTTACCACACGAATCGACGGCAACGGACGAAACGAGACGAAGACACAATGCTAGCGAGACAGACCATACGCACAACGGCACGCGCCATTGGCGCCGCGTCGAGGGGCTCGAGGCGCTGCGTCGCCGAGCTGCGGCCCGCGACGTCATCCCCTTACTCCACCGCCGCCGAGGCCTTCGACTCCCCCTCGCGCGAAGCAAACGGCCCCCGCGCGTACCCCCTCAAGATGCCGCAGCCCGCGCGGCAGGCGGAGCCGGAAAAGCACATCGCGCCGGAGCCGCAGACCTCTGAGAGCAAGGCCACGACGACGACGGTTGAGCCCAAGAAGAGGAGGACGCTTAGGCCTCTGAGGCCGCGGAAGGCGGCGATCAAGCTGTCGGAGTCGGCGGTTAAGGAACTGAGGAAGATGCTGGATATGCCGGAGCCGAAGCTGATCAAGGTGGGCGTGAAGCAGAAGGGGTGCAGCGGGTTGACGTATGACCTTGAGTATGTGGATCAGCCGGGGAAGTTGGATGAGGTGGTTGAGCAGGATGGGGTGAAGATTGTGGTGGATAACAAGGCGCTCATGAGCGTTATTGGGAGTGAGATGCATTGGGAGGAGGATCTGCTGAGCCAGAAATTTGTGTTCCGGAACCCGAATATCAGTGAGTATCGGCCCTTGCCCGCCGGTCTGCGCGGGTCCTATGCAGAGTCTGAGCGGTCGCTAACGTCCTTACAGAGCAGGCTTGCGGGTGCGGAGAGTCGTTCATGGTCTAAGACGGACGACTAGGAGCGAGGCTTTGAGGGGTGCGGCATTTGGCGAGGCGAGGCGGGATTACCGCCGCAGACACCAACTTCTCTGCATTGAGGAGCGCGCATTTGCCTTTGGACATGTACATTACTGGCACTGCGGATGCATTCATGAGGCGTTACGGTTCTTAGAGGCCTTCAGGGCAGACGGATGGGTTGCTTATATCGTTAATACCAGGGCCTTTTCTTTCATAAGGCTATACATCTATTCCCATTGCGTATTCCGTGGGCAGGGCTGTCTTTCTGTCGTTGCACCCTGGCTGTGATGTTGACTGTGAAGCGCATGTTCGGCCTCCGAGTCGGCGCCGGGACCGTTTCCTCGGTACTGGTGTGCGTCCAGTGGCGGCTCGGGAGGGTACGGGACGATGACGACATGCTGACTTTAGCTGTCGGGTTCCAGCGGGCCCAGCACCTTCTGTGGGCTCCAGCCGCCGCCACTTGCCTGTGGGGCCCGTCAGTGCCCCTGCTCATCACTACTGGGTACGAGGTACAGCAGCTCAATTGGACCCGTTTGCTCCACTGCGCGTACCGCGTCGACCCAAATTCGCAAACGTGAAAGTCCCGAGACACCTCACACGACGTCGCCCAACTTCGATCACAACCTCCCGCTCGAGACAAACCCCGAGTCTCTCAAAAGCACACGAAAAATGCCGGTGGACTGCCCCGCCTGCAACAAGGCGGTCAAGAGCACCGACATAAACAAGCACCTCGACTCCCTGTGTAAAGACTTCCTCGCCGACGAGACGGGCTCCTCCCAGCCCGGCGACCCCGCGTCGCAGAATGGCAACGGCGCGCCCAGCGGAACACAAAAGCCAGCCCCGCAGTCTTTGACGGGACAGAAACGTCCCGCCCCCGCGTCGTCGTTCTTCCAGACACCCGCCAAGAGGGCCGCCACGGCAAGGCAGGCGGCGGGCGTCGAGGGCCCCAAGCTCGCGGGCCAGAAGCGCAGATATGACGACGGGCCGGGAGAGGGGTCCGTAACGGAGACGGAGGGCGGCGTGAGCAGGCTGAGCATCAGTCCCACGGCTCGGTCCGCGCCCAAGCGCTCCAAGACGAACCGCGCCGCGCCGCTTGCGGAGCGCATGCGCCCGCTCACGCTCGACGACGTGGCGGGGCAGGAGCTAGTTGGTGTCGGGGGCGTGCTGAGGTCGCTTATAGAGACGGACCGGTTGCCGTCCATGATACTCTGGGGCGCGTCGGGGACGGGCAAGACGACTATCGCGCGGTGCATCGCGCGGACCGTCGGCTCGCGGTTCGTCGAGATACACGCGACGAGCAGCGGGGTCAGCGAGGTGAAGAAGCTGTTCCAGGACGCGTCAAACGAGCTGGCGCTCACGGGGCGGAAGACAATAATTTTCTGTGACGAGATTCACAGGTTCAACAAGGCGCAGCAGGACGTGTTTCTAAAGCCTGTGGAGGCGGGAACGGTTGTGCTTATCGGGGCTACGACGGAGAACCCATCTTTCAAGGTGCAAGGGGCGCTGTTGTCGCGGTGCAGGACGTTTACGCTGGAGAAACTTACCACGGAGCACGTTGTGGAGATTCTGAGACGCGCGCTGAAGGTCGAGGGGGAGGAGGCGGGGGAGGAGCCGTCGTCGCTCGTGGATGAGGAGATGCTGGGGTACCTCGCGGCGTTTAGCGACGGCGACGCGCGGACGGCGCTGAATCTGCTCGAGATGGCGCTCTCGCTCTCGAGGCAGCCGGGGATGACCAAGGAGGGCGTCAAGGCCAGCCTCACCAAGACGCTGGTGTACGACCGCGCGGGGGACCAGCACTACGACTCCATCTCTGCGTTCCACAAGTCGGTCAGAGGAGGGGACTCGGACGCCGCGCTGTACTACCTCGCTCGCATGCTGCAGAGCGGGGAGGACCCCCTGTTCATCGCGCGGCGGATGGTGGTCATCGCGTCGGAGGATGTGGGGCTCGCGGACAATAGCTTGCTCACGCTCGCGACGTCGACGTTTACGGCTACGCAGCAGATTGGGATGCCCGAGGCTAGGATACCGCTCGCGCACTGCGCCGTCGCGCTGTGTCTCGCGCCGAAGAGCACGAGGGCGTATCGGGGGCTGAATAACGCGCTTTCGGCGCTGAGGGAGCCCGGGGTCGCGGCGTTGCCGGTGCCGTTGCATCTGCGGAACGCGCCGACGAGGTTGATGAAGGATCTGGGGTATGGGGGGGAGTATAAGTATCCGCCTAATTATAAGGATGGGAGGGTTAAGCAGCGGTATCTTCCGGATGGGCTTGTGGGGAGGAGGTTCTTGGAGGATAGGGATCTGGGGACTGTTGTTGATCCTGAGTTGGAGGTGAAAGAGGAGGAGTAAGGGGCTTTGCATAGATGTTGGGTTACGTGTGGTTATAGACGGGCGAACGGATACCCTGATGTTCTTGGGCGTGTGGATGGATGAGTGAACATTCGGCGGGCATAACCTAGACAAGCAACGGTCCTGCTCAACCAGCTTGATTGCTGAGATCGACAGCCCTGGCCAGGCAAAGCTAACAACCTCAAGCTTCCATACCATCAGGGGTCCCAAGTACTGTACATCAGGCTCCTCTCGCGCTCCGCTTCCCGCACTGCAGCCCCTCGAGCGTCTTCCTCGAGAAGCACCCATCCCCAACACAATCCAGCTCAAAGAACCGCATCACCTCGTCCACCTGGTCGGGTATATCATGCGTTACCCCCTCCGCCAGGAACCCCTCCAGCAGCCCCTTGTCCCCATACGTGCTCTTCGTCCACCTCTCCTCCGGCGTGTCCGCCTCCACGCTCGGCTCATCGCCCGTCCCGAGGACGGCGGCCCAGAGCTTCATCTGCTCGTGGTAGTTGACGGCATTGATGACTTCGTCTGCGTCCCCGTGCGCGACTTGCACTTTTGGTCGTGGGCCGTTGTAGTCTGGGCTCATAGCGCTCACGGAGGCAGCCCACTCCTCCGCGGAGTGTGTAACACGCCCCTCAGCGCAGTCGGCGCCCCAGACCGCCGGGCCGTCGGCAGCGAAGCACCCCGCTGGGACGCCGGCGAAGGAGCTCCCCGCCGCGAAGAGTTCGGGGTAGACGGCCAGCAGGACGTTGGTCATCATGCCGCCCGAGGACACGCCCGTCACGAACACCCTATCGGGATCAACGTCGTGTTCCTCGAGTGTCCAGCGCACCATGCTCGCTATGCCGAGGGAATCCCCCCCAGCGTCGTGCGAGAGGGTCTCGGGGAAGGAGACGTCCCAGCAGTTGTCCGCCTCCCAGGGTGACGACGGGTAGATGGCCAGGTAGCCGTGCTGGTCTGCGAGGGACCGCCATGGCTTGTTGGTGAAGGCGTCATTGGCTGTGCCGTGGCACCAGTGCGGGTAGACGAGGAGGGGCGCATGGGCGGCGGGGCTGTCGGGGACGTAGAGGTTGAAGGTTACGTTTGTGGGGTTGGGACCGAAGGAGGGTATTGTTTGGAGGCTTGCGGCTTGGGTGGTCGCCGCGAGGGCGAGGAGAGTGCGTGGGGAGACCATCGTGGGAGGACTTACACGGTTATCTCCGGGGTGACTGTAACTTGGGCTTGACCCCGGGGAACGGTCTCCCTTTTATACAAGCTATGCGGGAGTTCGCGGCGACCCAAGGTCCGGGGACATCATATAAGTGGGAAGGGACGGATAAAAAGACCATCGGCGCCTCTGGTTGGCGGGATTGGGCGGCGCGGCTCCGGGGTGGAGGATCTTCCTCCGGTGCCCCAATGGAGCCGCGGGATACTCCCTTTTCGGTATAAGGCTCGGGCGTCACATTGGCTTCCTTGAAGTATAGATTCGGCGGATATCGTGGTTGGGACCCGGCCTATAGAGTAGCATCGTGAGCCTGCCTCTACGACGCCTCCCATGGATCCTCCATGCGGTCCGGACATGTCCCTGGACACCCCAGACTCAACGCGACGTCCCACCTCGAGACAGATGAACCCTTAAAGAATCAATTATGCCATATGCGCCAGTAACTACACACATTGCCAAGTCTACATGCACATCCCACAAGCGAGACCCCTCAAATGACACCCTTCACTTCGTTTTGATACCCCCCGGCCCCTCACTTCCTCGAACCCTTGGGCTTCTTCGCCGGCGGCGCGGCCTCGACATCGCTCTCGTCCTCCTCGCCCATCGACTCGTCCACATCGTCGAAGTCAACCTCATCCTCGCCAAGCGACTCCTCGCCCTCCTCGTCGTCGTCCGAGATGCCCTCGACGCCCTCCTCGTCGTCCGAGTCGCCCGCGATACCGTTCATCAGCAGCACGTCGTCCACGTCCTCGTTATCCCCAATAAGATCGCCCCTCCGCGCGCCCTGCCCGCCCTCACCCTCCCCATCCACGAAAATAACGTTCTCGTCCTCCTCATCGTCCTCACCCTCATCCCCGGCCCCACGCCTCACCCGCCTCGCCTGCACCCTCTTCCTGAGCTTCAGCTGCGACTCCAGCAGATCCAGCTTCCCCTTCAGAACAAGGAGGCTATTCAGCCCGCGCGCCCTCGTCGCGAGGACCTTCTGTAGACTCGCGAGCCGCGCCATGGCCTCGGGCTGCGCCGCCAGCGCGCCGCCGTGCACCACCAGCGTCCACCGCACCCAGTGCATCAGCGTCCCCGCGCGCCCCGGCCGCCGGTGGAGCCGCGTCGCGAGGTGGACCAGGAGGCTGCCCGCCAGCCCGCTGTCCAGGCGCTCGATGGTGTTGTGCACGACGGGGAGGTCCGTCGTCGCGAAGCAGGACTCGAGGAGCTCGGCGTCGTCGGTGCGGAGAGCCTGGTTAAGGACCGTGCCGAGGGAGGACGCGGACGGCGCGGCGAGGGAGCGCCCGCCCTGCTGGACCAGCGCGCCGGAGTCCGCGTCCGCGGGGCCGGAGAGCGTGGCCTCCACGTCTATTGTCTGGTGCGACCGGAGGAGGTCCCCGAAGCTGGGCGCCCCGGCGTCAGAGTCCGACTCCGTGCCCTCCGCGTCGCCGTCCTCCTGCCTCGTGGCGTCCCCGTTGATCTTCTTCACGCTCGAATCCGCATCCGCCTCTGCTTCGGCCTCGGGCTCGGGCTGCGCGTCGCCCATCTCCTCGTCCTCGGCGTCCTCTTCGGAATCCGACTCGCTGTCCGACGAAATCTCAATCATCTCGCCCTTGCCCAGCGCCGCGGCAGAGGTCGCCGCTTCGGCGGCCGAGACGTCGGCCGTCCGCTCGTCTATGCCCGCCTTGGTCGCGGGCTTCGCGCTGGGCTTCACCACCGGCGGCGCGATCCGCGACGGGGCTTTCCGCTTTGTTGACATGTTGTATGTGGGTTCTGTGTCGGGTCGAGGGGCGGAAGTCCGTGGATTGAGAAGCCTCGCGAATTGAGGCCGGTCTGGAATCGTTCGGGTCGTGGCGGGGGAGGGGCTGGACCGACGGTGTGTGAGAGGGTGTTGTCGGAACTCGCTTTATCGTGAGCGCTGGGAAATTTCCTTGAAGAGAGCGGGAAACTTTTTTTTTCTGCCGCTTCTTTTTCCTCCCCGCCAAACCGCCCCGAAAATTTCTCTGGGCAAGCTGGTGGAGGTACGTACCAGACCACCAGCACTCTTGAGGTCGACTTACTAAGCGCATTTTAGAGTCACGTGAAAAGTCATGTGCATGGTCACTTGACTTCGTGTCAGACCACGTCTTGGGATCGCGCCGCATGTTCCGCTCCATATCGATATTACATTGCGGAACTCAAACCGGGGTTCTGGAACAAGCGCCCAAGGCTCTGATAACTCAGCGTCACATCCATCGAAGCGATGCACCTATTCACACGCGCCATCTCCTGATAATCAACAGCCACTCAAGATTGTCTCATCGCACCAAACAGAGGCTCCCAACCTAAACTTCAAAACCCGGAGTTTGCAGTCAAGGGAGGACAGGTCATTGGGCACTGTGTGACGTCTTATCTTGATCCTCGAATTGGGACACTGCCTTACATTCTTTTCTTTCGAGGTGGGTTCGACAACGTGTGGAACCCGTGTTCTTCATCTGATAACTCATATATTTCCGCGGACTGTCCGTTGCGACGTGGTCGGCGTGAAGAGCCTCCGTTCTGCTCTTTCTTGGCGTTTTGTTTCCCTCATGATGTGTCGTTCATCTTTGTTTTTGCAAACGGCCAGCCACGTATTGTCGCAAAACAAACAAGTGCGGTTCCCCGCGCTTGTCCTCGTGTCTTTTTTTCTGCGAAAGGTCTCTCATGGGGAGAGACATCTGACACGGCCTGATCTGGCCTAGCTCGCCGCTTGTCTCGGATCGCTGTTTGACTGGATCCGTGCGTAACTGCGGGCCACTCTAAATCGAAGAGTCGGCTTCCATTTTGAGGCCTCGCGTGGGGGCTAGTCGTGGCGAATCGATCCGTCGCATAATATCCTCTTTCCCACGATGGAGTGCCGCGACAGCTGATCGGGGACACATACCCACTCTCTCGTAATAGATAATCAACCGCACGATGTTCGAGGCGCTGACTCACATCACACAGTATCCCTCACCTTCCTCACACCTTCAGTCGCGCGCATCATGTGGCGGGTGCATGACTAAACCGCCACAACAGTGGCTGAACCGCGCACACGACCCAACTCTCCTCGCGCGACGGGGCGTGCCACCGACCAGTGACTGGCTCCCGTCTGCCAACCAAGGCCCCCACACCTCACTTCCGCGCCGCCCCCAATGATGCATAAATTTGTCCCCCAACCTCGACAATTCCCGCTTTCTCTTCCTTAAAACCCAACCCCCCCCCCAAATCTGGCCCCGGCTCCGTGTAATGACTCTCCGGTCTCCGGAATTTCACGTGTCCTCTCTCAACACCACCACACCATTCCCGCACTGACCACATAATTGGCCTCTCCCGCGAAATTTCGACCAACCAGGACTTTCCTTTCCCTTTTTCTTCTCCCATTTTATTTTCGAAAAGTCCATATTTCCGCGCCGCGCGACAAAACGGCCCCTCCTTTTTCTTGGGTTTTTAGTCGCATCCTCTTTTTTGATAAATACCACGTCGCGCGCCCAACCCCGTGCACGCGCCCTTTACTCTCCAAACTCTAAGAGCGACATCCCCACGCCCAACAACACCACGTCGCCGAGATCGTCGCATCTCACTCGAGACCCTTCGGCTGTACCTATTTTAATCCACGACATTACGCGACGCGCTCCCGTCCCCACTAATTAATCTCCCGTCGACGCGCATCGAAGCTAGCGCGCGCGCCTCCCGCTTGCGATCAACGCGGAAACTCACCTCCAAGGCGATTTCCTGATTCGGAAGCTATCCGCCCCCGTCGCCTTCCATCAAAGTGGTAAGTGCAGCATCGCTCCTGCGCTTTGTCGCCGGGAGGGACCCCCCATAAATATCCCCCCATCAATCCCGTTGCGCGCTCCGCGCATCTCCGTCCCGTAAATGATTCCGCGCCTCCCCGCCAACCCGGCAATCCTGCGCGCATTCACCTTCCGCCATCATCGCATCCTCGTCATGTCACAGGGCGTAACAACCTGGACAGCCACCTAATAAGTTAATTATCGCGCAGGCTCTCGCGACGACCGCAGTCTTCCGCTGACGCGATACCCACCCGAGGAACCGTCAATCACCCTTACGCCCGCCGTCGCATGTGTTATCATACACCACGCTTCACTTAACTCGTCCCCCTCGGCGCGAGTCTCGCAGACGTTTGCCGGCCATGCCGTCGCCAGAACCGCAGGCTCCGGCCGTGGAGCAGAAGCCGGCCTCGCCACCCGCGAAGGAGGAGAAGACAGAGCTTAATGGGTATGCACGTTCCTGCTGCGTCGCGGCGCGTTCGGTGGCCCACTCGGACCACATCATCCCCACGCCTGCGCTTGCAGTCGCCATTAACACTTGTCAATGCAGGCACACCGCACCCTCAAAGACCGACGAGGACGCCGCGCCCAAGGTTAACGGCAGCGCGGCCAAGCCAGACCGCGACGGCCCTAACGGGGTAGGCACTCCCGATGCGGAGAAGCAGTCGAAACCATCAGCGGATCCGAAGCCCGCGCCCACCGACGAGCCGAAAAGTCCTGCCAAATCTGAAGACCCGCCGACTTCGGCGGTAACCGAAGAGAGGAAGGCGCGTGAAACCGAAGGCGAAGCCAAGGACGGCGATGTGAAGATGGCCGATGCTGGCCCGCAACCCGCCGCGGCTGCAACGGCGAAATGCACTACCGACAAGTCTGAGCAACCGGAAGATGCGAGTGCAACCAAGCCTGTCGAGTCGAAATCGCCCGAGCTGCAGACGAACGCGACGGCCGCCGAGCAAGAGAAGGCGACGCCGAGCAAGGACGGAAAGAGCACTAACCCTTCTACCCCAGCTCCGCCGGGGCCGTCCACGCAACCGTCTACCCAGGACAGTGGTTCGGGTCCGACTGGGATGTCGCAGCTCGCCATAGATGAAGAGCGCCAGCCCAAGTCGCCCGCCGTCGCCGCTGCTCGAGCCGACGTCACCATGGAGGACGCGCCTCCGTCCGCCAAGGTCGCCCGCGTGCGCGAGGACGACGCGGCCGAGGAGCCGTCTGCTAAGCGCGCGAAGACGGAGCCTCGGGAGGATGAGGTCCAGGTCTCGACCGTGCCGAACGACACTAAGACTCGAAACGGGCTGGACGGGATCGAGAACTGGAACAACTCGGACCTGGAGGCCAAGCCGATTACCTCGTACCGGGTGAAAGAGTTCCGCCGCATCATCGGCGGCATCAAGAAGACAAAGAACGGCGCGGGTTTCAAGGACGCCGTTGCCAAGCTCTGGCCTGTCCTTGCGGATGCGTATCTTGCGAGGACTCCGGAGCCGATAGATCTCAGTGAGCTGGAGCGCGGCCTGCGGGATCATCAGTACGCAACCCTCGGCGACTTCAAGGAGAAGCTGTCACTGTTGTATAAAAACTCCGCTGCGTTCAACGGAGAAGCTCATGACGTGACCCGCGCGGCCCTCAATGTGGTGGAGAACGTGTGGACCAAGTGCTTGTCGGTGCCCGACGAGGAGCCGGTCAAGAAGAAGACCAAGCAGATACCCCAGCGCCACCATGAGCAGCGGGCCCACGCGCGGCCCACCGGCACCCCGCCCGCAACGGACCGTCATGTGGCGAAGCCGAAGCCCGCGAACCGGAAACCGTCGAGCAATGCTGCTAGCCCCACCGGCAATGGCGACGCTCAGACCTTTGCGGTTCCGCCCGGAGGTGTGCCGCAGATCCGGAGGGCCTCGACGAACCACGAGGGCGATCGGCCGAAGCGCGCCATCCACCCGCCGAGATCCAAGGACATTGACTACTCCTCCAAGCCGACCACGCGGAGGAAGGATCCCGAGATTCAGTTCTGCGCCGAGGTGCTGCGGGTGCTGATGGACCCGAAGCAGTTCAATGTGAACTCTGCCTTCCTGGCCCCCGTCGACCCCGTTGCCCTAGGCATCCCCACATACTTCAGCGTGATCAAGAAACCGATGGACCTCAGCACCATCGAGAGCAAGATGAACAAGGGGGAGTATACCCTGGCAAAGCAGTTCCAGAGTGACATGGAGCTCATGCTCAACAACTGCTTCAAGTTCAACGGGCCCGGCACGCCGGTGCACGACCAGGGCAAGAGCCTAAAGTCGTTCTTCCAGTCGGAGTGGGCCAAGAAGGATCAGTGGATCGCCAAGCGCGCGGCTAGCAAGCCCGCGTCGATCGACTCGGACGGTAGCGACGACGAGTCGGATGGCGAGATTGACGTGAACGCGGCCGGCGGCAACGCCTCCATGGTCCTCAATACCATTGCGGCGTTGCAGGAGAAGCTCCAGGAAGAAACGTTGAAGCTTAACAGCTTGTACATGGAGGACCATCCGAACGAGGCGCTCATCAAGCTCCAGTCAACCGTGCTGTCCACCGTCCAGCAGAGCTTGCTCACGGAGAAGCAGAAGCTGTCCTCGTTCAAGCCCGAGAAGGGGGCCAAGGCGAAGGGCGGTAAGCCCCCAGCCAAGGCGAAGGCCGGCGGTGGTGGCGGGGTGAAGAGGGCCGGTGGCGCGATGCCCGCCAAGAAGGGCGGCGCGGCGAAGAAGGCCCCCAAGAAGGAGAGGAGTTATGGAGCCGCGGAGCGGAATCAGATCGCGCAGGCACTTAGTGATGGGACCTTCCCTAACATAGATCAGGCCATCACCATCATCAAGCGCGATACCGGTCAGCTGGTGAGTACTGACGTGGCGAGTAGGATTGCGGTGTCGTGTCTGTTGCTAACGTATCGAACAGGAGAACGACTCGGGAGAACTCGAGCTCGACATGGAGCAGCTCAGCGTCGGAGCGATCCAGAAACTGTGGGAGCTTTGTAGTAAGGTACTCCCGTCGTTCGGGCGAAGCGACGGCGCAGGCGCGTCTCCGGCGCCGGTCGACGAGGGCAGCCCGTCGGCGGCGGGCGGGGCACCGAACAGGAAGAAGAACAAGCCGATGAACGCGCGTGAGCAGGAAGAGCGCATCAACCATCTTACGCGGATCCAGGAGCAGTTCCGTGCGAGTGCGCACGGCGGTCAGGCCGGCTCACCGCAGGCGAACGAGTCGATCAACGCGGCCACGACGCCGACGGCTGGGTATGAGGACAGCAGCGAGGAGTCGGACTCGGAGGAGGAATGAGGGACGACTCGGGGGGATTGGCGTTAGGGCGGAGCGGCTGATTTTTTTGGTTCTTGCGTGTCTTTATGCAGTTGGCGGCATTGTGCCGTGGGGGTTGGCCTCGGCGAGAGCGGACAAGGCGTCACGACGTTGCGGTTGCAGGGCATGGTCCCCAGGTCCCATGGGAGCGTTGGGACTCTGCGATAGCGAACACCGACGAAGCGAAATTTGATGAGGCGCCGGAGAGAGGCCGAGGACACGGTGGTCCGAGGAGGCAGCGAGTGATTTGTCGGACAGAGGCGGCGACGAAGGCGTGGGCCGGGGGCGGGAGATGCTAGGCCCGGGGAGTTAGCCTATGACCTGCCATGTATGTATAATCAAGCGTGTAATGCGAAAACAATCGTGAACATCTCCATTCTGATTCGAATGCCCGCATGATGACTGGGAGAGCTGCTTGTAGAACGGATCGAGTGGCAGGCGTGAAACTGATCCGGTGCGTCCGGCGTGAGCGGGGAGGGTCGTAGCAGGTCGAGGTGCTGGTTCGGCGTCTGGGGTTGCGGGGTAAGCCGCAGTGGGGCGTAACGGTCGGGGACGTCGGTTCGTGTTCGCTGTGTTTTTCTGGGTTCATTCGGGCAGTCGAGAATTTCGAGCCCGCGGTTTCTCTAGTCATGAGATGTCTTGGGGCTCGGGGAGGAGTTGAGGCGCCGGGTTGTCGCCGAGTGCACGTTGCGAGTCGCTCGAGTCGCAGGGCGAAAATTGAGGAATGCGAACGGTGGGGCACGATTTGGATCCGTGGATGGGCGCAGGAACCAGGGCTTTCAGGACCGCGGTGAGGTTGGGGCCTGATGGAATTAGGATGATGAATGGGCCGGGGGGGCTGGGACTGGAATGCAATCTCCCGAAAGGGGAGCCCTTTCGCAGAGTTCAATGGTGCGTGAGGACAGGACGATGGGGTTCGGCGGCAGGGAGGTGAAGGATCAGAGGGGTGCAGGGAGCGTCTCTGGCTCTGGGTGTGGGCGGGTGGGGCTGGATTACAGGGCTGTCCGGCTGTATTGCACGGGACCATCGCACGGAACGGGGGCGCTCGCTGTGCCTTTGGGGCGGTGTTGGGCGCTTCGGCCTAGCGTTTGTCACGGGTCGAGGATGGCTGGCGTAATTGCGCTGTTCTGGTTGGCTACGCCGCTGGTTTTGTAAGGTGAACCTTGTTTGAAACGTGCCCTTGGTTTCTGTTAGCCCCGTCCGGGAGCTCACTGTCAGTGCCTCTGCCACTGAACCCCGGGTTATCATTCCGTCCCTATGGGTGCCCGCGTCCGCCAACTCGACTACAAGTACAAGTAGATGGGCCGGCTTGCAGGTGCATGGCTGAAATCATGGCCTCACCAACAATTCATCATAGAACTTGGAGGGTCCGGAACCATCACCCAGCCGCCCCCGATCCCAGCCAGGATACCTTGCGCAGCATCGTGTTTCCATGTTCAACAGCCCCAAGATGACAGCTGCTTCAAAAGATCTTCTCAACGGCTTTCCTTGTGATTCTCAAGGAAGCCCGGATCTGGGAGATGCCACCCATCCAGCCGGAGCACTCCAACCGGGCCAGAGGTCCGAGTGCACCACGGGTGCCCCTACGCCTACATGCTGGCTAGATGGAGTCGCCGTCTTGGTTGACGGCGGAAAGGGAGCCGTTATATGCATACCCCACGCCCAAGCCTTGGGACGGGCACGTTTCAAGCATATTTTCACAGTATCTAGATTCGAATGGGCATGCTAAAGATGGGACCTCGCACGACGGTGATGGCTTCAGGATCGCCAGGCGAGTACTGGCCGTCTTGACAAGCACCGTCTCTGGGAAAATGATCTCTAGTGTCCCCAGCAAAAAGCTAAGCCTCGCCATCATCTCTTGCCCTTATGAGCAGCAGGAACGTGCTGCTTTCCGTGGAACGGACACGACAGCACAGCCATCAGATGATTTGACAGCGCAAGCGAGCCCGCACCGCTAGATAGGATCCGTCGTTCCGAAGGGGTTCGTTTGGAATAGCTAGAGGAAGGACCGATTCTGTGCTTGTCCATACGCAGCCTCTTGTTGGGCGGAGGGGACGTCGGACGACAGGATCACTGGTTCCGGGTCTCGGGGAATTGGTGGGCTGGAGACGTTGAAGCCGTGGTCCCGGGAGCTGGGTGATCGGGACAAAGAATCTCAGCCATGCGGGGACGGTGGCGCTTCGAGAAGGGTTAGTTGCGGCCCAAGTGTGGACTTTTGCTTCTCGAAAGGTCCGTCGCCTCGTACCCTGTCCACAGAGAGACATGCATGCGCCAAGACCCTGGAACCACCTCCGCGGGCCTCGATGAGTTCTGGAGTGGCGCAGACCGCCTGGTCGAAATACCCTCGTAAGTGGCGTCGGCCGAAGGACGCCAGAGGCTGGATTGGGCGGCTGAGGGTTCCTTGGTATTGGATCCCGGGTTGGAAGGCGGTGTTGGCTCCGGTGTTATTATCAAGGACGGGGCAGGGGCAGGGGTCCGCTGGAAACGAGGGCCTAGGCCTGATGGGGATTTAATCTATCCCGAAAAAGTGTGTACCGAGAACTTGCGTATTTGGACTGGGGTCAGTTATTCTGGGAGGGGATCGCCGGTTGCACGGGCTCACCGTCGCCCACGAGTGCTCGGGCTTGCGGTCCTGGAAGTTTTTGTCGAGAGCTTGGGTCCAGGGTACGGACTCGGTGAAGGAGCGACAAGGTTGTCCTTGGCGGCCATGTTCCTATCAGGAGATGCATACGTTGTTCCGTTTAAGGTAGTTTTCCCGACACCTCGCCGAGGAGCTCAGTGGTGCCCATTAGGCGGGAGTGCGCCTGCGTCTACCCCTCTTTTTAGCTGGCATTCGCGCCAGCCTGTCGGGACCTCAACACGGCCGCTTCCCCTCTGATCCCGCACTGGCTGGCTTGGATTCCCCATTGCAGATCTCACAGATGGGCTTTGGCGAGCCGATCGCCTCTTGGCACCTACGATCCAGACGACGGTCCCGATCCGGCCAACCTTGGATCACCTTGCGCACTCGTCATGATGCAAACGGGCAAGCTGGCCCCGGTCGACCATGGCGTGACGCTGGCGCCCGAACGGTCGACGCGCATATGCCGCCATGCCCTCCTCGGACCCCCTGCCTCGGTACCGGTATCCACTCGCCTGGTGATCAGGTCCCCATCCGGGGTTACCTCGCGCCACTAGCCGATCCGGCGTGAAGCCTCCGATGCTACGGGCCGCGATGTTGGACTCGAACCGTCGGTGCTTGCACGATGGAGGATGGAGCGCGAAGAGGACGTGGGTTCACGGGCTGGGCGGCAGCTGGCACGTCGGTGCGACCCGACACGCTGGATGCGAAGTGCGACGTGAGATGCGACGCAAGTCCAGGGCGGGCGAAGAGCCAGAAGCCCTGACGCCGCCGAGGTCAAGGTACCGAGTACACCACCACGACATCCACCCACCGCCCAAGCCCGTAATCGCACGACTCGACACTGACATACTACACGAGCTCGCTTGCACAGCGGGGCTCGCCTACCCCCTCCACACTCACGCTCAGGGTCCATGGATGTCGCCAAAAACCCACCCCCTTCTCTTGCGACGACTCGTGGCGCGAATATCCGTACCCGGTACCTTCTTTTTTTTTTTTTCTTTCTTCACCCGCCCTCCTGGGACCCGCCAGGTTTCCCCTCTCCACACCTTGCTTGTTTCCTTCCGAGCTCCGACACCATCCACGAGGTATTACGGCTGAGAGCTGAAGTTTGCCATCAGTGGTGCGTAAGTGCGTTAGTGCATCTCTCCCCCCTCATTCGCCCCCCAGTCTTCGATTGTCCGCCGCCGAGGGAAAAGCAAGTGTGCACTCGAATCCGCACCTCGACTTTAACGC